>LPNX010491234.1:460648-474136 GCA_001517045.1 Pseudotsuga menziesii | reverse complement strand
AAATATGCAAAAAATCTTTCAAACAGTCCATGGCAAAAGATAGAAAAACAATGGATAAAATGCACATACCTTCAACACTTGGCGCTTTTTTAGAAAAAAGCGCGCTTTTTTAGAAAAAATCACGCTTTTTTAGAAAAAAGCGCGCTTCCAAGCTTTTTTAAAAAATCGCGATTTTTCCTCGGCGAAAAATCGGCCTGAGGAAAGAATCGCGCTTTTTCCGATTTTTTCCGATTTCTCAGCGATTTTTTCAAGCTTGCTGTAGAGCACCTTGCTACTCTTGGTGCAATCAAGGAAAAACGGAAAGGTTCTTATCTACATAACTATTGCACTAACCCAGAGAGAAAAAGAGATAGTGGACATTTATTTTGACACGTGAACTTGCCATGAGACATTAACTGCAATTTCTCACTCAATCTTGGTTAACCAGTCAAGCTTCCTGAATCCTGATATATGATTAGTGTTTAGATTCCTTTATGGCATCACGCATGGCATACTTCCTTTTAAATCTTTTGTTCTATCCATACCAAAAATAATCACATTTACATATCTAGTTATACACAGCCCGTGTCCATGGTTCTGATATAAACGTGGCCCAAAACCCAACACCCTGCCCACATGACCAAACCACAGCTATTAGCAACCTTTAAAAATAATCAGTTAATCACCCAAATAATATAATATTCACATTCATTCAATGAGCTAAGCAAAAGCATAAATTTAGCATGACCTTTAACACGATTATACTTGGTGTACATATGTCGAGTTTTAGTTCCAAACAAACAAATGTGATTCGCAATTATCTTCAGACTTCAACAAAAGTAACAACCTATAAAGCATACTTAATCTTAAAAAGAGAGAAAGGAGAAATTTAAATATGAAGAAGACCTAGCTATTCTTTAACTCGTAATGGAAAGTAGGCAATCTAATTTCATCATCAATCATATCCAATATCAAGTTATTAATAATATGGTCAAATTGACCCTATGCAAACCCTGAGATTGGGATAAAAATTTCTGAAAAGAAAATAGTAGGAAAAAGGGCATTTTCATTCTCATAGTTGGTGTAGTAAACCAAAAGGCACAAGGTGTAGCTCCAACAAGCAACCGATTTTTAGTGCTTCATCATAATTAAAGCACAAACCTGGAAGCCTGGATGCAACCCACTCCTTCCAGTCTACTTTCGATGGGTCTGGAGTGTTAGCATTCCCACCTTTGTCTCCTACAATATAGAACCCAGTAATCAGATCAATAGTTCAAACGTCAGACACAAGCTTGAAAGAAAGAAAATGTTATCACATACAAATGAAACCAACCACAAAGCAACTTCCAGAACCAACTTGTATGGCGAAGGATATAATCTACAGCGAGCTAGAATGAGATAGTCTTGGTAGCATCACCAAGAGCAGCAATTCAGAAAAGTAACATCCATTTTCGACATTTTCTAGCCACAACATGATAAATAGTCTAAACTCTAAATTGAATCCATGAGATTGGAATAGCAAGTTCATGCTCCATCAATATTGTAAATGATGTCCATTTGCACAGATCTATACAGAAAGTAACCATATTAGTGTCCACGGATGACCAAAATGTGGAATGTGACTCAAGTTTCTACAAATCAGATACCACATCTCAAGTTATAGCCCCTCAGGAATCTACAAACTAAGTGCAGAAGAGACAAGGAAATTTAAATACACATCACAAAGCATATGACAATCTAGGGCCATATAATATAGCACCCTATCATTGGAGCTTAAGGGAAGATATTATAACAGAAAAACTTAAAATAGTAATCAGAGATAACATGACAAGTGTTTATTGAATTTATCAAGTATATACCCTATTTCATAGCTTGCCTATTCACCATTTTAATAAAATGGTGTCAATATTAAATATGGCTGACCAGAGGAAGAGAAAATGACAAAGTGTTCTGCCCTGGATTTTCCCTTTGGTTGACCTGAAGTTGAGATGGAGGGTCAATGATGGAGACCAAGGAGGAATGGCTCCTCAACTACTCACATCATCCTCCTTTAGAGGGGATGGAAATTTTCGTTGCTCCTAGGAATACAGATGAAGTATCAAAACCTAGGGGGGCTTTGGGTTCAAGTATGAAGGGGCCAGAGAACTTTAAAAAGGAAAAATCAAATGGATGCAGTATTGGATCGCATATGAGAGACATGACTAGAGATCCGGGCAAAGGGCTTAATGGATCTAACAAGGGGAGTCTGGTCAACAAGTGCAGAATTAATGTTAGAATTCTCTCTCACCAAAAGGCAGTAAGTGGAAAACAAAAACCTAGAGAAGGTTTGTATCAAGGCAATTGTAAGGTTTTTCTCAGACTAGCAAGGAAGTGCTATTAGGACAAGGCTAGGGTGAGGAGGTAAAGCAGGTAAGTTTCATAGGGATGAGCCTTGATTTAGAAGCCCTGAGTGAAACTAGGCGATCTTGAAAAAAGGGGAAGGGTGATGTGGTTACAATCAAGGGAAAGAACCTAGGAAATCTGTGAAAAGAAGGAAGGAGGTGAAAACAGTGATGGAGAGGACATCTCTCTTGTGTAAATTATGGAATATCAAGGGAAGGCTTTAATAGGTAGATTCCATGGAAGGCAAATTGCAGAAAACACTCTAAATGAATGGTTGAGAGTTCAGTGGAGTCCAGTGCTGGGGTACTCCACCAGGTTCCATCTAATGTCAAGGGGTTGGTTGAGTTTCATACTTTTCTCAGAGGAACATGCAATCAAAATCCTGAGGAAGCAATGGTTTTGGGGTCCAACAATATTGGCATTATCAAGAAGGAATGCATGTTTTAGCCTGTGTTTGGAATCAATTTCAAAGCAGCCAACATGGATAAAGCTGCTCGGACTGCCGATCAAATGTTGGTCTAATAAGATTTTAAGAGGCATGTTATCATATTGGGAAGAGCCTTGAAAAAGACTATTCTTAAAAATCAAGTGTGCACAGATCTGTAGCAAAAATACTGCTTGAAGTGGACTTTAAAGAGGGTCTTCTGGATTGCATTGAAATGACAGAGGTGTCAAAGATTCACCTGTATGTCATATACAATGTTAAAATTCTCTTTCGCTTTATAAGGTGTCATGCATATGGAGTCTGGACATATTACGGAAGATTGTGTCCATACGTTTGTAAGGAAGATCTGACAGAAACATAATATACATTGACAAAAAAGGAGGAGCAGAGGGGGAGTTTTAAGCATTCAATGGACAACCGGGCAGTTGTTGAATCTGTTTCTCCTAAAAGACAAGTATCCTCTGCTGAAGTTCAGTCAATGGAAGGTAAAGCAAAGGGCTTTAACCAAAATCAAGGGGTGTCGATAAAGGATATTTTAAGCTCAACTAAAGCTCATCAAGAAGAGTGGAAGCTTAGTCAAAAACCAAATTGAGGGATCAATTCACAAGATGTCATACCTGGTAGGTTAAACTCCCATAAATCTGATCTTTCTTCTGATTCAAAAGAGAGCAGTTTTGATTTTGAGGATAAGGGATCTTGGGCTTAGCCTTTAGAAGCAAATAGTGTCCCTGTAGGGGGCTATGAAGCTTCCTAAAGACAAAGTTTATAGGAGGAAACCAATAAAACATGTTATCCCTCAAGGGAAGGAGATCATAAATATTGATTCTCCACCTCATGAGAGGGGGGGTCTGGGATAAATTCTGACAATGAGTCTAGCCCAAAACAATATGTTTCTAAAGACTTCACTCATAACCAACCAAAAGCCCAATATTTAATAAGGTCTAAGAAGGGAGAAAGAGGTTCCCTTGAAAAGAGTACCGAGGAGGGTCTAAGTTTTGACCCAGTGAGAGAATTACACTCAAATATTCCAAGTAGGAAATCATATCTACATCATGCACAAAAGAAGGCTATGAAAGAGATTCAACAAGGAAAACAAAAGTCCATAGCAGGGGCTCTTAGAGATGGAAAAAAACCCCTTTCCTCATGATTATCCTATCCTTAAATGTAAGAGATTAGGTTAACCCCTCCCGAAGGCTAGCCCTGATTAGACTACTGAAAATACATAGACCGGGAATTTTATTGTTGCAAGAAACAATAGAGGAAGGGAGAAAGATGATGAAGGCCATAGAAAAATTGTTGAAGGATTGGGACTTTCTAGTACTAAATGCAAATGGGAATTCAGGGGGACTTTGAAACAGAAAAAGTTGTTTCTTACAAAAATAACCAGCATAAATACGCCAAATAATCCATTTGGATAAATAATAGAATATAAAATTGTTAAGATATGATATATTTTACAATTACATTGCCTTGGGCATTATAATCCATTTTGCACATTTTCGATATAAGTCATGTCTTTTAACTTTTCATAATTAAATAATTATTTCTTATTTAAAAAATTATTAATTATTAATATTAATTTAATTAATATTGATATTTATTATTATTAATTTATGTTATGTTATATAATTTTTTTATATAACATTGCCTTCCCCTTAAAGGGAGATTTGTCCTCAAAGCTTATTGAAGACAAGGCTTACGTCTAATTTCTTGCTTGTAATGTCATATCTCGGTCCTTTCTTTTAGTACTTGCAACATTTGACGAAATGAGACGACACGAGTTACAAATTCCAAAGAAAAAATGTCGCATTGTCTGTGATGTGGTCCATCCGAGATCTATCTTCATCGGAGATGATTGTTGATCGCCTTGTTGAATAAATCTTCTCGTTTTCTGCTTAGGTTGCAATTTTTGTGTTCTTTCACTTCTGAAATTATAACTCCTCTGTTTGTGTTCATTTTGACCCTGTCGTTGGTCAAAATGCTTTTTGTAGTTTGGGTGTCGATAAGGGGTTCTTGTTGTTTGTTTTTCTGCTGGATTGACTTCCTTCGGAACTATGACATGGACTGAATTTGTATTTGTTTCTTCTTTCTCAACTTGAATGTTTTTTCCAAAGAGTCTGGATGCTTCTTTCTAGATTTGAACTAATTTGTTCTCTAATAGATTATCATTATTCTGAATCTTCTCGAACCTTTGGTCTTGCGACTATTTGTCATCTTTTAACTTCTTGATTTGTTCCTCTAGTTCTTGATTAAGATTTCTCAAACAATGGTTTTCTTCTTGTTGTTTTAGTATTCTTCCTTCGAGGTCTTCATTGGAAAGTTCCATCTTCTGACTATTTTTTAGTTCATTGATTTTTGTAAGTAATGTCTTGTTATGAATTCTTAGTTGAAATAGTTCTTCAGTGTTGCTTGCTAATTTGCCAATGCTTTCCGTAATTTCTAACTTGTGCTTCTTTATAGTGTCGTCATACTTTCGTTGGAGTTCTTCCTTCTGTTGCTGATATCAACATATCTTTGATTCTTGACTTTTTAGCTTTCTCTGGATTTGCGCCAATTCTTCATCTTTGTCCATGATGAGCTTGTTTAAACAATTTATGTCTTCTTCTAAATCATTATCATTTCACTATATGGTGATTTTTCACTATCTTCGAACTTTTTTATTTTGTCTTTAAGGTCTTGGTTGTGCTTTTTTAATCAAGATATTTTTTCATTCTTAGCTGATAACAGTTTCTTGATAGCTTCATTAGCTTTTTCCAATTTTTATTTTGATCTTTTGAACGATGATTCACTTGTTCTATCAACTTATAAAAAATGATCTACTTACTCATCTCAAATTGTAGATTTTTATTGCTCTCTTGTAGTATCCTAATTCGCCTTCCAATTTCTGTGATTACAACTGAGTTACCTTGTTCGTCTTTCATAATAAAATATTTACCACATATTGGACAGGAGCATTGCCATTCTTAAAAAATGTTGGATATTGGAATTCCATTTCGCAATAAGGACACTCAACCCAAACTTTGGATTTATATACGGAATCCATAATTTCTTCAACAATTTCGCAATTGGCTTCAATGACTTTTCAATATCTTCAGAGACTTGATTTCTGCGCTTTTTAATATATTCTTTGACCTTTTGGCAATTCTTCTCTTCCCTTTTTTCCAAAATATTTTCCTTTCAAAATAGTGACTCCAATAATAATTATAAAATAATAAATTATTACTATTATATGGTTTTAATAGTATTTTTTTTAAATGTATGAAAATGGGATAAAAAAAATTATAATAATAATTATTGTTTTAAAATAATGATATTATAATTTTTTTGTTTAGAATTTGAATTAGGGTTTAAAGACAATAATATTATTATAATAATAATATTATTAAAATTGATTTGTCTTTGTGAATTGGACGTATAGAGGTGATTAGGGTTTCAGCGCTGATTAATGGAGATGAAATGATAGAGTGAAGAATGGTATGGTGGAAGCGTTGGGAAGGAAATGGAGTGAGGGACAGTGCAAAGCTTGGAAGGAGATGGGAGGAAGCGCACGATGGTGTAATGGCAGCAGAGTGTAGGGAAGTCGTCAATGATTGGAGCAGCTTGAGGAAGGAGGAGGAGAAGCTGTAGTGTGAGTGGCGTAGCGGAGTGGAGGCATAGTCGTGTAGAATGCTAGAAGGTGGAACGTTTGCTTGTGTAATGTCCCGGTTTTGACCCCATTTGCATGATGTATATATATGTAATTAATCGTGGTGAGGAGCTAAAGGCAAAAGCCCCACCATCGATTTGGTTGTGTATGTTTCGACAATGGGGATAGTTGCCGATGGTGTGTCGTGCTATCCGACACCTTATAATTTGACATCATGTAAATACGCACATCAATTAAAATAAACCACAACCAGCTACGGCAGTGCAACGTTGAATGAAAAGGGCATGGTTCCAAAGGATAAGGGGTGGGGGATGTCAAACCTTGGTTATGGGGGGAAAACCCATGTTTTACCACCTTTGTTGTTTTACACCTTTCCTTGTCAACCTCTTTACTGCTTCAGCTGATGGTTGAGGAGTTATGGCTGGTGGTGGTTGGGGCAGTTAATGTTTTTGGGAGTGGGGTGGCAGGGCTGTCAGTCCCTTGCCCACATGCCCACTCCACCCACGACTGCCTTCACTCCACTCTTCCCCTGTCGGTTCATTTTCTCCACGATTCTTCTCTCCCACGTTTTCGAACCTTCACGTTGGTCTGTTCTTCCTCCCGATTGCCGGTGCATCCGCGCGCTTAGGATTGGGTCTGTTCATCCGCGCGCAGAGGTCGGATTGGCTCACCCTCACACGCAGAGAGAGTTGTCCACTCTCACGCAGGGACTCGCAGGCAGTTGGCCTGGTCTTCACCTTCACGGTGGTGGTCTGTGCAAGCTTTCCCGGGGCTTCGTTGTCCAGAACGAGTTGTCGTGTTCCTCACGTTGCTGGTAATGTATGCTGATACATTCTTTGGGATTGTTGCTTTCCCCATGTCGTGAGTTGAGCTGCTGTGTATGCTTTTGGGTTGCTGTTGTTTTCCCATGATTTGGGGTGTTGTTGTGAGTTCGAATTCTACTTCCACTCGGACTGTGGATGTGTAACTTTCCTCAACATTTGCATTGAGGAATTGTGTGTTGCCTTGTGGGCTCGTGGATGCTGAGTCTTTCCCTGTTTTGGGGCTGTGGATTGCTGCTATCATCCACTGTGTGTTTGTGGCTGCGGAAGTACCCTGGTTTTGGGTTGCAGCTGAGTTGTTTTGGCCACGTTAGGGCCAAGAACAACTCTGAGTGGCCTTGTGGGATTGAGCTGTGCTCATCGTTGGTTGGGATTATCCCTGGTCGTCCTTGCTTCTTCACAAGGCTATGAAGGGATTGTTTTGGCTGCTGGTATGCAGTGGTTGTCCCTTGGACGGTGCTGGCTTGGCCGATCTATTGATGGCCTGGTAAACCCAGCTGTATTGGTTTGTTGATTGTGTCCCTTGGCTATGTGTAAGCCTGCATTGACCCTTATCCTTGGAGGAATCATGCCCAGCTCGGGGGTGGCAGCGTTGCTGAGAGATTGATGAGCACGCTGGCCTATGGTTGGGTGGAACGTTGCAGCTACGTAGCTGGTTGCGGGCGAGTTCTTCATCAAAGATAAGTATTGCTATTTCATCTCTGCAAATTATATTGATGTTTAACGATGAACAGGCTGAATGCTAGTTTATGAATATGTTTGCTTCCGCTGAATGATTGAGGAATTATGCATCTTGTATGATGTTTTATGCACTCTGTTATGCATGATTGTTTAAGCTTTTAATATCAGCATTTTTCCTGTTTATGTTCATGGGGCTGTTTGCCCGGCTGCATTGGTGTTCGTCGCGTCCTCTTCGCCGGTCTGAGGGATGGGGACGTGACAGCTTGGCTGGTGGTGACATGCGCGGACTGGAGTAACACGAAATAGTGAGAGGGATGCACGAGGAAAGCATGGGGGAGTGTTGGAGAGAGGAGCGATTGGCACATCAAGGAGTTGGGAGGTGGTGCAAGGATGGAAAGGGGAGGACAAGATGGATGATAATGGAAGCACACGCAGGTGGATTGGCAGATGGAGATGGGGAGTGTGTAGCGATTTGGGAGGAGGCCAATGTGTAGGGTAGGCACGGGGAGGAAATAGAGGAGTGCAGCGAATTGGAAGGAGTAGCGCACAGGTGCTGACATAAGAGAGGTTTGAGGAGAGCAAGGGAAGGAGGGTAGGGGTGATGAAGCGGTGAAAAGGGGGCGATGATGGACAGAGCTGTGAAGTGGAGGGAGATCGCAGGAGCGTGGGGATGACAAGTGTGGGGAGATGCTGTGTGTAGTGTGGAAGAGGTAGGCACAATTACAGGGAGTGAGGTGGGAGATAGGGTGTAGCAGAGAAGACTGCTCAATGCAGTGTGTGGAACAATAGTAGCAGGCGGAAGGAGATGACAGTGGGGGTGTAGAGGCACAGGAGAGAAGAGGGCACGAGTGGGGGAGAGTTTTCAGAAAATCTGATTTTGATGGCCGCAGGCCTAGTTTCAGAAAAATCCTGATAGTATCGGTTAAAAACCAGAATCAGTGAGGCCCAAGGATAGGGCTAGCTCTGATACCAATGAAACCAAAAAAAATATATCTTACAGAAATAACTAGCATAAATACGCCAAATAATCCATTTGTGGATAAAAAATAGAATATAAAATTGTTAAGATATGACATAGTTTACAATTATATTGCCTTGGGCTTTATAAACCATTTTGCACATTTTCGACATAAGTCATGTCTTTTGACTTTTCATAATTATTTAATTAATTATTTTTTATTTAATAATTATTAATTATTAATATAAATTTAATTAATATTGATATTTATTATTATTAATTTATGTTATGTTATATAATTTTTTTATATAACAGACTTAATCGCAGGTTGGAAAAGCAATTTACACGCACTTGATTCATATTTTCTTGCAGCGGAATTTGTACAGAATTCTTGGTTCAAGAAATAGGACAGAAGATTTTAGTAATAAACTGCTATGGTCCTTATGAGGACAGGAATCCCTTTTGGGAGGACGACTTCTCTCTGGGATGTCTAAGGCATGTAAAGGTTATAATAGAGGGTGATTTAGATTTCAGCCTAAACAGAGAAACAATTTGGTATGTTCATGCAAGACAGAACAGATTATCTGCTTATTTCAGGTAAAAGATAGGGGAAGTAGGATTAATAGATATTGTCATTGAACCTATCAAGATTATCCCCACCTACAGAAAAAATATGGTAGGGGATGCAGGAGTTTCTAAAAGGTTGGATAGATTTCTTGTTTCTGAAAGTCTAGTAATGAAAGTGGAAAGGATGAGATCATGGGTTGAAGCAGGAGATTTGAACCACTTACAGATCATACTGCAGATTGATAGACAAGACTCAAAGCCAGCTGTTCCATTTAAATTCAGTCCTAAATGGTTAAATGTTGAGGAATGTTTGAAGATAGTTAAAGAAGAATGGGTGAGTTTTGATGCAAGTTCAAGTGATACAGCGAGTTTTCAGTTTGCAAAGGCTTTAAGAAGGGTAAAAAGGGTAGTAACTGCTTGAGCAACAAATAATTCAACGACACATATAAAGAGATAAAGAAAGTTGAGCGCAGCTAGTAGCAATGTATACTCAAAATGCGGAAGGTGTTTTAACTGCATAAGAAAAAGAAATGTAAGAACCTGGAAAATGTCAAGCAGATATTATTGGAGAGGAGGGAGGCAAACTAAAAATGAGAAACTCAGTTGTATGGTTGGAAAGAGTGATGAAAACAGTCTTTTTCATAATTATGTATATCACAAGAAGAGGGTTAAAACTATATGGGAGATGAAAAGATCATAAGGAAGCAAGTTCATAAAAATCCAGGACTTAGAAAATTTGGGGGTACCATACTTCCAATCCACTTGGGAGCCTAATAGGGCTAATATAGCAGAGATCTTGAAATTTTCAATTTTTCCCTAGGTATATAACAGAATAAGCAAATTAAATGTTAATGGAAGAGGTATCTAAGGAGAAGCTAAAGGTTGTGCTAGCTTCCTTTAAAAGGGACAAAAGCCTTGAGCCAGATGTATGGCCAATTGAGTTTTTAATAGGGTTTTATGAATTAATGGAAGAGGATCTCATAAGGGTGATAAAGGAGGTAACGAGTACAAGGAAAGTCCTTCGAATTTTAATGCTACACTTCTAGCTCTAATATCTAAAAAGGACAAATCGAGATAGCTTTAATAAGTTCAGGCCAATTTTCCCATGCAAATGCATATACAAAATTCTGGTAGTTTGAATAAAAAAAGATTCTATCAGCATTGTTGCAAATATCTCCAATATCTCCCGATATCTCCAATTTCTTTTGAGTTTTACAGATTGTCGATTTTTTCGATATTTTCATAATTCTTCAAATCTAAGTTTCTTCCTGCCCATATTTTCCGATATTTTCCCCAATATTCCCAATAAATAACTTTGCAGTCCCTCAGCAATATATTCCCCAAAACAATGTTTGCAGCATTGACTATCAGAGGTCATTTCTCAGGATCAGTTTGGTTTTCCTAGCTGTAAGGCAGCTTCACAAAGTAATTGGGGCAGAACAAGAGGGGCTGCACACTATTAATCCAAAAACCTTCCAGCCATGGTAATGAAGCTAGAATTGTCCAAGGCATATAATACGCCAAGCTGGTTGTATATCAAATTGATCCTCGTTCATGTGAAATTCAATTTTCCTGTATTATAGTGGATTATCGGTTGCTTAACATGTCTCTTTGATGTACTTACAAATGGATCAGCCTCTAATTTTTCAACCCCTCTAGGGGGTTGAAACTTGAGACAAGGATGCCCACTGTCCCCTTTGTTGTTCCTCCTTATAGCAGAAGGGTTAAGAAGAGCAATTTTAGAGGCTAAGAGAGTTCGGGCAGGAACATAAGTCAATATGGGGAGAGATTTACTGCTTTCACATCTTTTGTTGTCGATGATGTTTTATTGTTGATTAATGGATCACAGTGGGAGGCAAAGAAAATAAAAGAAATTCTTGATATTTATTGCAAATTCCTTTAGTTGTTTGGACCCAGGGCATGAAAGGCAAATCCTTCACGTGTTTCCATTTAAACATATCGGGTTCCAAACAGGCTTAAAATATCTGGGCTCCCCTTAAGTCTAATGACTATGGAAAAAAAGTTAAAACACTGGACATGGTGGATTGACATGATAGAGGCTAGAATAAATAAGGGACAGACTGGCCTTGGTAAAGTCAGTACTAGAGGCCATTCCAATATTTTGGCATTAACTATCATATGTCCCCAAAGGGATACTGAAAAATATCAGAAAGAAAGTTTTTAGATTTCTATGGACAGGGAAAATAGAGCATGAAACTATTCCCTTCGAAAAATGAAAGATAATAGCAAAGCCAAAGGAGGAGGGTGGTTGGAGCTTAAAGAATGTTCATTTCTTTGATAAATCCTTGGCTGCCAATATGGGCAGTCATTTCTCATGAAAGCTTATAAAAACAAATCACGGTCTAGAAGTTTACAATGCCAGGTAATATCATAGACTGAATCAGAAGCCAGAGGAAAGAAAAATTTGCAACGCCCAGGGCAAATTTAATAGTGCCTAGGGTGATTTTGTATTGCCTATGCAAATTTCGTAGTGCCTAGATTGAATTTGCTTTGCCTAGGGAAAATTTGAATGGTCTGGGGCATGTTTATCATAGTTGGGTTGTTCTTTTACCATTGATGGGCCATACAAATCATTACTGGTTTTTGTCGAATGCACAAGCCTCTTCAATTTCATTTGCTAGAGCGATTTATATTCCTAACTTTTCCAATGTTCCACCAAGTTTCCAGGACGCAAGAGCGTGGGAGCGGGGAAACGCACATTGGTGACGTGCAGAGACACCCCAAAATTTTGGGGTATTTTGGGGTACAGGGGGGCGGGGGGCATCAAGGTCCCTAACATAGGGGGGTCGATCTCTAAAATTAAAAAAAAATAGAAAAATGATAAAAATATGAACCTCGACATATAAACATATAAATTCCTCATCCCATCACCATTTAGTGTAAAAGCCTAAAATTTAAGAAGACCATTTTTTTAAGTAAAAAAAATTTAAAAATTGAGAGGTAATTTGGGGGACAAGGAAGCGGGGGGAAGTCAAGGTCCCTAACACAGGGGGATTGGTCTCTAAAATTATACAAAAATAGAAAAATAATAAAAAAGTGAACCCCAACATATAAACATATAAATTCCTCATCCCATCACAATTTAGTGTAAAAGCCTAAAATTTAAGATGACCATTTTTTTAAGTAAAAAAATTTTTAAAATCGAGGGGGATGGGGACCTATGGGAGCACCCCACTTTTAGGAGGGGGCGTGTGGGAGCCCCTCAATCCGGGAAACTCTTAGAGCTGTGTTTCCCCGAGTTTCACAGAAGTTGGGAAACATTTCCCATGGAGCCTCCCTGTTGAAAAGTTACCTAGGAAGTGTTTGTCCACCAAGACTTGCCTTGGGGTGGACAAGGACACTTAAAAGTTGTGACTCCTAGTCTTGTGCATTTCATAAAGTGAAAAGCACCCCATTTTCAGGAGGGGGCGTGTGGGAGCCCCTCAATCCAGGAAACTCTTAGAGCTGCGTTTCCCCAAGTTTCGCAGAAAGGGGGGTGTTGGGAAACGTTTCCCATGGAGCCTCCCTGTTGAAAAGTTACCTAGGAAGTGTTTGTCCACCAAGACTTGCCTTGGGGTGGACAAGGACACTTAAAAGTTGTGACTCCTAGTCTTGTGCATTTAATAAAGTGAGAAGCACTTTATAATTTTAAAGTGACTTTATTAAAAAAGCTAAGTTATGGTTTTCCTAAGTTCACATTTAAATAAAGTTAAGTGAGTGATTAAATAGAAAGGGATTGTTCTAACTTTATTAAATGACATGAGGTGCACTAAATGACATTTAATTAATATTTAATGGAGCATTTAATGTGAACCTTCATCTGATCTAATCTTGACCATTAGATTGACAAGGAAGTTACCATGAACAAAAAAGACTCGGGCAAGGCAAAAGTTCATTCATTGTGATCATTTCCAAAAGAGATTTTTGGAGAGAGGAAGAGAAAGAGAGAGCAAGGGTCTGAAGTTGTTGGTAATAACTCTCGATTCTATATTATTCATAGGCTATAGCA
>LPNX010491234.1:374111-435264 GCA_001517045.1 Pseudotsuga menziesii | reverse complement strand
GACTATAAATAGACTGGATGGACTCCCGATTTAGACATGACTCCCGATTTAGACATATGACCAAATTTGGACAAGGGAGGATTAATAATCCTAACAATATCAAGTTAATTATTCAACAACACAAAAGCAAGCAAAAAGATACAGGCATTATGAATTTAGCCATGCATAGCATGGATTATGATGAACCTTAGGGTTATTTCGATGGTTCACATAAAGGGGAACCTAGTATTTGTGGTGTAGGGGCAGTCTTTTACTTGGAACAGGTCCAACACTATAGAATCATATATGCAACACGGACTAGCACAAATAATCATGCAAATTTTTATGCATTGTGGTTACTTTTGAAAGTGGAGAAAGAAAAAGTTTTAAAATAATTACATGTATTTGGAGACTCCAAAATAGATATAGATTGGGCAAATAAAAAGTGTCGAGTGAAAAACTGGGACTAGATGCAATTATGAAGCTCATTCTAGAAGTAAAAAGAAATTTCGAAGAGATCTCCTTTACGTATGTCTATAGAGAAATTAATGCATAGGAAGATCATTTATCAAAAGAACCACTAGTGATGAAGGGCTTTTAATTGAACAACACTTTAGAGGAACTATTATCCAATAAGCTAGAGAAACTTCACTTTACCACCAATTAGTTTTTGTCTATGATGTTATGTTGAGTAAGACGCGTTACTCAAAAGATTGTTGGGAGATACCTCTCTCTAATTAAGACAGTTTTTATAAATAAAAAAATCTTTAAAATCTTGAAAAGAATAGGAAGAATGTAATTGTAGAAAAGTTGTTTAGACAAGAGAAGTTGGCAGGCTTGATAGGTCATAGAGTCCATAATGGACAGCCATTACATGTATTATGATTTCATATAAAATATCAAATATAAGGATTTTTTTCAAAGGAAAAAAAACCATGCATGATTGAACATTTTCTTACCAATACTTGAATCAATGGCATCATTAAATATCATGTACTAACAACCCTTAAACACCAAATTATAATATCAACTTGTGAACTCTCACCAACACCCTTACCCTTTCTTTAATATGCTTATGGGGGCTTTACTTGGACCCTACATAAAGATGTGGTGTATCTCTCTAAGTTTTACAATAATCGAGTGAGCCAAAGAAAAACCCACAAATAATGAAATATTTAGAAAATAAAATTCACCTAAAATGTCATGAATTATGTGTCTAATAGAAAGGTTAGAAAGAAGCACACAACTACCTAAGAAGATAAGTATGACTTATTGCAACCAAGTGAAAGGTATAACACCTTTTATTTGAAAATATTATAGAAATCAAATACATGATTATTGGGATTTCCTCTACTTTCAGAGAACTATACTCCTATAAAGAATGTTTCTATATAAAAAAATAAATTTATGGACATCGATTATTAAATGATTTTAATGACTCATTTATTGACTTATATAAAGTGACTTGTTAATATTTCAATGGTTATACAATATCTAAAAACATTTAGCATCATAACCATATACAAAAGGATCACTGAAAGAAAGACAAGCACAACCACACGAAAGAACACATAGATCTATTATCCTAGGAAACCCTCATGTGGGAGAAAACCTAGCAAAACTTCCTCGAAATGGACTTCAACCAAGTAAGGTATGTCCCAAAGAATAAGACTTATAAGACCCCAAGAATAATATTAGATTACTCCTTCTCTCTCTAGCACAATTGATTTTCCAAGTGAGGGAGGCGCCTCTCATATTTATACTAATCAGCTAAGACACCTAGTAACCCAACAGGGTTGACTTCTCCTTGTTTCTAGGGCCGACTTACCTTGGAAGACACAAAAATACATTGTAATAATACTTTTGTGGGTACTACTGACCCGACTTACAATGGAGGTTTTACCTCAAGACTTTACATGACCAAATAAATCAATGACATCCTTAATCGGAGGAACAACATATCCATAAGGGGTAATAATAATAATAATACAAAATAGAATATCTTCCGCCGTTACATTTCTTTAACACTCCCTCTTAACAAGGAAGATACTCTACAACAATACATTTGTACAACTGACTGGTGAATCTATATGTCATAGGAAGTTTTCACAATTACATCAACATCATCATTATCCGTGGAACATCATTATCACAGACATCTCTAGCATCATCTCAAGCATCATCATCTCTGGCGTCATCTCTAGAATCATCTCAAACATCACCTACACTATCATCGATATTCAAATACTAAGCTAAATCACCCACAGCGTAAAAAAATGTTTGGACATCACCATCTGCAATTGAATGCAGGGAATCGTCCACAAGTGATGCAGGACCACTCTCCATGAGAGTATTATTGTCTGCAGGACCATCCTCAACTAGGATACTATCCTCCGCAAATGAATGTAGGATCTCGTCTGCAATGAAGGATCTCGTCTGCAATGAATGTAGGATCTTGTTTGCAAATGAATGCAGGACCACTCTCCATATGAGAGTACTATCATCTACAGGACCATCCTTAGCTGAAAAGTGCTAGGACCACTCTCAACAAGAGAGTGTTCTTGTCCGCATAACCATCCTCAAGTAGGATATTGTCGTCCGCAAATGAATGCAGGACCAATGTTATAGTTGATTTTACCACACATGATCGATCACATATTTATGGCCTTCCCTGTCCCTCTGCAGACTCTTTAGACCCCATGGACTTATATTATCCTTTGATGTTCCAAGATCATCCCTAAAAAAACCCTATTTATTTATGTACACGACTTTTAAACCTATACTCGCATGTACACACGATTTTTAGCCTCAAACTCGTGTACATCGGGATGTGTGCATAAGTCCAAACATTTTTGGAATTTTCCTCATATGAGTCCGAAGATCCTGATTCTTAGCCTTCCATATGCCTTGAGAACGCTCGGATTCGACCCTCCATTACCCTTTTGGAGTGCTATATAAGGAACCCCTTGGATACATTAAAGAGAAGGAATTGAAAAGCATAGAAACTATAGTCCATTGTTGCCTCAGTTTGCTTATACTTGAGTCTGCATCCCTTTGTCCCTTTGCAGCACTTTGTGTTCTTCCCAAGCTTGCCTTTGTCTTATGAGTTTGCTATCGAGATATGGAGAATTGAGGTGGTGGAGGCCCAAGTAGAGGACTCGGTTTCTCTGGTTCGTAGTCGTGACAACAGAGGTTGTCACTCTTGTAAACTCTGATTTTATTAATAGAAATATCTTTTCTTGCCTAATTAATGTGCATTTGAATATGAATATTGTNTAATTGCTTATACATTGTTATATATATATATATGTGTGTGTGTGTGTGTGTGTGTGTGTGTGTGTGTGTGTGTGTGCTAGAGTAGGTCTAACACATTATTATAGAGCATGCTTGTCTTGTTTGATGTTGTTGAGAGCGAATGGCTAACGCAAGCGTGAATTGGAAAAGCTCAACAGGGTTCTACTTCAACCATCTGAAACAAGGTATGATTCGGTGTCCCTTAGTGTTAGATGTTTGGTTTATCTTGCATATTGGGAAAGATTGATTTATGGTGTCAAGCTGTCTGTTGTGGTATGCCCCAAGTCATAGGAAGTTTCTCTCCATCAATATTTCCCAATATGCAAGAGAAACCAAACATCTAATACTAAGGGATTTTGAATCGTACCTTGTTCTGGACGGTTGAAGTAGATCCTCGTTGAGCTTTTCCAATTCACGCTTGCATTAGCAATTCGCTCTCAACAACAACAAACAAGACAAGCATGCTCTATAATAGTGTGTTAGACCTACTCTAGCATATATATTCAACAATGTATAAGCAATTAAACATGTCCATCGATACAATATTCATATTCAAATGCACATTAATTGGCAAGGAAAATATATTTTTATTAATAAAATCAGAGATTACAAGAGTGACAACCTCTATCAGAACGTCTACGAACTGGAGAACCCGAGTCCTCCACCTAGGCCTCCACCACCTCAATCCTCCATCCCTTGATAGAAAGCTCACAAGACAAAGGCAAGCTTAGGAAGAACATAAAGTGCTCCAAAGGGACAAAGGGACGCAGACTCAAATATAAGCAAACTTAGTCAACAATAGACTGTAGTTTCTTTGCTCTTTAATTCCTCCTCTTCAATGTATCTAAGGGATTCCTTATATAGCACTCCAAAAGGTAATGGAGGGTCGAATCCAAGCATTCTCAAGGCATATGGAAGGCCAAGAGTCAGGGTCTTTGGACTCTTATGAAGAAAATTCCAAAAATGCTTAGACTTATGCACACATCCCGATGTACGCAGGTTTGAGGCTAAAAGTCGCGTGTACACGCGAGTATAGGTTTAAAAGTCATGTACAACAATAAACAGGGGATTTTATGGATGATATTGGAACATCAAAGGATAATATAAGTCCATGGGGTCTAAAGAGTCTACAGAGGGACAGGGGAGGCCATAAATATGTGATCAACCATGTGTGGTAATATTAGCTATAACGGATTCCCCCTAATGTGTGAGGTCAGAGGGGTAACATGATGGTCGAAATACATTATAAAATCCATCTCAGAAGTGGAGTAATGAAGACCCAGGTGGAAGAACCATCCATCCATCAGTACAATACAATGATAAATCTCTGTATGTGACTACAAATACCTGGAGCATTCCTGGAAACATAAGAGTACAATGGCCATGAATAGGCATGATATACAAAATGTGCCATGTGTGTTCATCGCCATGTACAATATACAATAGATCAGAATCTCCAAAGTGGATGAAGATGTACAATAGATCAATATCTCCATAATGGCTGAGGATATACAATGGATCAAGATCTTCATAGTAGCTGAAGATATCTTATATACACTGCAATCAAATCATGAGAGATGAAATCTCATGAACACTCGCCCGATCAAGGAGGTAGCATACATGAAATGCCACCGAGCTGGAAGGCCTTCTACACAAACCACTACGAGCACATGTCCTACTATGTGAATAGATGTGTCAAGGTTGAACATAGTAGTTCATCGTCTGATTACCGGTCATTGATGTATACCGTTAACAGACCCAAGATCACCCAACGATAATGAAAATGGGAATCAAGGTACATAATGCAATCTAATAAACAGAATTGGAGACTCCGTAACAGAATTGGCGACTCCCTAATAGATTAACATAATTATGTTATGGAGAGAAACTTCCTATGGCTTGGACATACCACCAAAAACAGCTTGACACTAGAAAACAATCTTTCCCAATATGCAAGAGAAACCAAACATCTAACACTAAGGGATATCGAATCGTACCTTGTTCCGGACAGTTGAAGTAGATCCTCTTTGAGCTTTTCCAATTCATGCTTGCGTTAGCAATTTGCTCTCAACGGAAGCAAACAAGACAAGCATTCTCTATAATAATGTGTTAGACCTACTCTAGCATATATATTCAACAATGTATAAGCAATTAAACATGTCCATGGATACAATTTTCATATTCAAATGCACATTAATTGGGCAGGAAAAGATATTTCTATTAATAAAATTAGAGATTACAAGAGTGACAACCTCTGTCCGCATGCCTACGAACTGGAGAAACCGAGTCCTCCACCTGGGCCTCCACCACCTCAATCCTCCATCTCTCAATAGAAATCTCACAAGACAAAGGAAAGATTGGGAAGAACACAAAGTGCTCCAAATGGAAAAAGGGATGCAGACTCAAGTATAAGCAAACTAAGGCAACAATGGACTATAGTTTCTTTGCTCTTTAATTCATCCTCTTCAATGTATCCAAGGGGTTCCTTATATAGCACTCCAAAAGGGTGATGGAGGGTCGAATTCAAGCATTCTGAAGGCATATGGAATGCCAAGATTCAAGATCTTCAGACTCATATGAGGAAAACTACAAAAATATTTGGACGTATGCACACATCCCGATGTACGTGGGTTTGAGGTCAAAAGTCGCGTGTATACTCAGGTATGAGTTTAAAAATCGTGAACAACAATAAATAGGGTTTTTTTAGGGATGATCTTGGAACATCAAAGGATAATATAAGTCCATGGGGTCTAAAGAGTATGTAGAGGGATAAGGGAGGCCATAAATATGTGATCAACCATGTGTGGTAAAATCATCTATAATAGATGCCCCCTAATGTGTGAGGTCAAAGAGGTAACATGATGGCCGAAATACATTATAAAATCCATCCCAGAAGTGGATTAATGAAGACCTAGGTGGAAGAACCAACCATCCATCATATAATACAATGATAAATCTCTGTATGTGACTACAAATACATGGAGCAATCCTGGATACATAAGAGTACAATGTCCATGAATAGGCATGATATACAAAATGTGTCATGTGTGGTCATCACCACGTCCAATATACAATAGATCAGAATCTCCAAAGTGGATGAAGATGTATAATAGATCGAGATCTCCATAATGGCTAAAGATATACATTGGATTAAGACCTCCATAGTAGCTAAAGATATATGATATACATTGGAATCAAATCACAAGAGCTGAAATCTCATGAAGACTGGCACGATCAAGGAGGTAGCATACATGGAATGGCACCAAGCTAGAAGGTCTTCTACACGAAACGCTACGAGTACATGTCATACTATGTGAATAGATGTGTCAAGGTCGAACATAGTAGTCCATCGTTTGATTACCGGTCATTGATTTATACCGTTAACAAATGTGAGATCACCCATAGATAATGAAAATGGGAATCAAGGTATAGAGTGTAATCTAACAAGTGTGAATAGATGTGTTGAGGTCGAACACTTGGAAGAATCCATCGATAAGGGGACACTGATGTATTCCCAAAACTGTCGATGGCGAGAGAACCTACCACTGATGATTGTAAGTCTCAAGGCACTCAAATGATTCTAGACTCCTATTTCAGAATAAATGATATGAAGTCGATGGAATGGAATCCGCTGGAAGGAGGGCATTAAGGCATCCCCTATCAACCAACACGAGGTACTCAACAACGCTTTATAATGTGGAAGGACTCAACGAACAAGATGTGCACAAACCAGTAACAGTACCGGGAATGGCCGACATGCACAGTCAAGATAACTGAGGAATGGTCGACTCAGACTTCAACTTCCTTCGAACAAGAGCATAAAGGCAAGTGGTGACTGAAGGTAGGCTGCATCGACTCGATATGCAAATTGTGACATCTATGTGACAAAGGAGGCATCAATAGAGGCTCCATAGGGAATAGAACCTTAACCAATCAATGGAGATAAAATCAGAGTAACGAGTACAGCTCCTAAAGTCAAACTAATAACCCAACCAATGGATGTGATATACATTGCTCTGTTTGAAGGAGAAACGACTCAAATGCTGCCAAATATAACATCTTTTCTTGTCCGAGTTTTTGGTCTTTTTTTATTTTTTTGGACTTTTTTTTTCAGATATTTTGAAAAGCTTGAAAAAGGAATTAAAGTGCTTTATAGTATAAATCTAGGAGGAGATGAATGTCAGGGGGACAAGCAAACTAGTTCCAAGCAGTGGAATATGCCTATGCTCAATGCAAGGATATATGTGCAAGATAACAACACTTGGGGGAAGGTCTCCTCCCGGTAAAATGGATGGTCAAGCTGCAAAGGATATGTAAAAAGGCTCTGCTTAGCTAGACACGAGACAAGTTCGGGCTATATGGCTGATAACTCAAAGTCAGGGAGCCTACATAAAGCTCAAGAAGGCAAGCAAAACTCATGAAGATGCAATTACAACTTGATATATACAAGGGAGTCTAGAGGGAAATGACCATCATAAAGTTTAAGAGGAGTATGAAGCTCTTGCTCAAAGACATGGCGGGACTAAAAATGGACTCCCACGACCTAAAGGAGAAATGTGAGCATGGGAACCAAATGCAATATAGGATCTAACTAGGGTACCCATGTATAGGACGCCTCTACCATTCACATAACGCCACTTCTAACAGCAGCATGAAGGTTCCATGACATCATGGAATGGGTTCGTACCTAAGGTTAAGATGAAACGGTCATAAGGTCATGCAAAATGCAAGCGGATGTGAAATCCTAACCTATATGCCATTTTAGATATGATACCTGAAAAAGGCACAAACAGATCAAAGTCTTAATGAGAGGGTATAAAAAATGGACCCTACATGATAATAATATTAGTCCAAAACAATTGGAAAGAGTCAGTAAAGAGTCCAAACTATAGGATATAAGGAGGACTGATCATGAAAACAACATTCAAATGAAACAATGCGGTGGACGATGGGACATAAGAAGGAATGTAAGGTGTAGACCCAATGTTCACGTATCCACTACCACCCCCGTGAGGGTGAACACTAGTGTTAAGACCAGATGAAGGGAGTGGAAACCCTCCACCAATGGAGTAGAGGGCGAAATATAACCACTCCTGAATCTATGAGAAAGGTAAGGGGACGTGGTGCCTTCTAGTCCAACACCAAGGTCTACACTAGGATCTGGAATGGGTGACGAGATACCAGTAGTGATATCAGGCATGTCAAACATAAAAGGACTTGAACTCAAGAGAAGATAAATATACTCAAGTAACCGCAATTCCAAAAGCCAACTAGCACACAAAGAGCACACTCCTAAGAAAATCTACAGCCAAAAATGAAAGTAAGCCAAGGGGAGGATAAATGAGCTCCTGAATGCAGCAGGTATGTCTCGCCTAGGAGAGGCCAGAGACTCCCATACACTACAAGCAGAGGTATGTAACCAATTATAGTGGCCCTTAGCTTGAACATGTAAAGCGACTGTGCTGTCCGACCCCTACCTGGCCAAGACACCTGCAGAATAACCTCTGCAAATACCCCCTCAATACCTAGGTAAGGCAACTAAGGTCACCTCAATATAACCAATTCTCAGGAGGATAGTCGCACATGGTATCAACCGTATGGGAAGGGTACCAAAGCCCGAAACTCAAAAGAGCCCCAAGATATGAATACGATCCTGGAAATATCTTTGATGCTCACAGAAAGTGACCAGGGGTCATCCCAGTCACAATCGCATGCACTACCTCGTGCTTAACTCCTGTGTAAGAGGAGCGTCCTGAGAAACACTAATTATACCACAGCTTTCACACTCTCACCTGGAAAGACACCTATTTGTTTTGTTTAGTGGTCTTAGAGAATTAACTTACAATGAACTATTCCAAGACCATAAAACCTATTCTTGTTGATGCACCCTATAAAAGAAAAGAGTGTAATTCATTTTATTTAAGCGTTGATTTTAGTTGGCTGTGATTACTCAAAGGGACATGGCCGTGCAACTAATGAAGTTACGACTCAACAGTGAAGTAAATATGCACACCTAATAAGCAATGCTAAGTGCAATTGTGTAGAATGAAAAACAGGGTATGCCACTACATGAGATGCATGTAAAATTATTCCTTTCTGGATGCCAATGCAATCCTTCCTATATGAAAGCCTAAACACAACTCTCATCCAAGCAATACAATGCAAGTACCTCCTTAAATCCATATTTAATATGCAAGCAAGAATGCAACTATTATGTATTTTCAATATAAAAGAATGAAAATGCAATAACAGTCATTAAAACTCTCAGTCTCTGCAGCAAGTATAAAACACAAACCTAGCAAGAAACAGAGACAAAAAGAGTAATGTGCTAATGGAAAAACAAAAAGGAGATAAATGACTAGAACTACTTTCAAAGAAAAATCAATGAAAAAGCGGTCTCTGGTCATGTAACACCCTAGTTTTGACCCCGTTTGCATTAAATGTATATGATGTTTATATTGTAATTAATCATGGTGTGGATCTAAAGGCAAAATCCCCATCACCGATTTAACGTTTTATGTTCCGACGATTAAAATCGTTGTCGATGGTATTTTGTGCTATCCAACACATTATAATTTTGGCATCATGTAAATATGCATTTTAATTAAAAATACTCACAACCAGCTATGTCAATGCAACCATAATGAAAAGGGCATGATATTCCTAAGGATAAGGAGGGGGAAATATTTAACCTTTGGGGCCAATGGGGAAAATCCAAATGTCAATTGATAAACCCATTTAGTTGTCCCCTATCTTTTCTCTTACTCACCATTTATCCCTTATCTCATTCAACAACCTTTTTGTCTTATTCTTGTCTCAACTACCAAATTAAATCCTTTGGAGTTAGTTAAGGGTAGTTATTTCCCTAGGAAAATGTTTTTGTATGGGCAGTGGTGTATGGCAGGACTGTCAGTCCTTGCCCACATGCACACTCCACCATGGAGCACGTTCATCCTCACGTGGACAGGGGGAGAAGAGACCACAACCCCAATCTTCCATTTCCTCACGCAGAGAGTTGGGGGAGCTGTTTTACCTTCACAATTTTTCTACTGTGGGTTCTCATTCATGATTTTGGGCTCCTGGACATTTTCCTCATCATCAGACATCCACGTTGGGCTCTCTCTCTCAAACAGATGGAAGTTTCTTGTGTGTGAATTTCGTTTTTGGATTTTGCTCTGTGTAGTTTCTCTTCATGTTGTGGGTCTAGGTATGTGAATCCACCTTCACGCAGGTTGCATTCCTTTCCTCACGCAGTTGAGAAATCATTGTTGGTTTCCCCATGAATTTGTGTTGCTGTAAGTTTGTTGTTGAGTCATTTTGGCCATGATAGGGCCATAAACGACTCCAGAAGTCGAATTGCTCAGTCTGGGATGTGTATTACCCAATTGTCGTTATGGTTTTGTTCTGTGGTGTTTTCCTTTCAATTCCAGAGCTATTGTTTTGCTGTGCGTGCACAGTGGTTGGTCTTTGGACTATTTGGGAGTGGAAATGGAGCCTGAGTGTGCTTGATAAACCTAGTATGTGCAGGAGCCTCACGGATAGAGCTAGAAGGCTGACTTTATTCTCTACACCCCCTGAATAGCACTGGAAGGGAAGTCATGACCTAAGGGACTATGCAGCAGAGAAGGGGATTATTCCTTGTGTTGGATGTGTGTGGATGTCTTAAAAGTCAGTCTAGCTCTGGTGCAGGTTTCCTTAGCTCTTCAGTGAGCCCAACAACTTAGCAACCAGTGTTTCCAGTTCCTGATAGCCTGATAAACCCAACCGTGTTGGCTTGGCTGAGTTATGTATCCTTGGCTATGCGTGAGCCTGCTAGTTTCCCCTTACTCCTTATGGAATCATGCCCAGCTCGGGGGTGGCAGTGTTGCTGAGAGATTGATGAGCACACTGGCCTATGGTTGGGTGGAACATTGCAGCGACATAGCTGGTTGCGAGACAAGATTCTTCATAAGA
Organism: Pseudotsuga menziesii; assembly: GCA_001517045.1. Lineage (NCBI taxonomy): Eukaryota > Viridiplantae > Streptophyta > Pinopsida > Pinales > Pinaceae > Pseudotsuga > Pseudotsuga menziesii. The sequence goes on along the minus strand of LPNX010491234.1, from coordinate 424,038 downwards.
CAAGTATTCTTATTTATTTCATCTCTGCAATTATATTTGTTGTCAATGAAAATGATCAATATGCTAAATGCTTGAATGGAATGTAGTTTTCTTCCATTGTATGATAAATAATTATGCATCTATGCATGTTCTAGTTCAAAGCATTCCAATTTTTATCATGTGTATGTTCATGGGGCTAGTTTCCTGGGTAGATAACATTATGGTAGCATCCTCTTCACTGGTCGGAGGGTTGGGGATGTTACAGTGTGGTATCAGAGCCTCAGGTTTGCAATATTGGGCCTCTACGGGACAAGGAAAATAAGCTAACAGAGGCACAAAATTAACCCCTATTGAGCACAAGCTAACAGGGAGAATTTGAAAAAAATTCTAAGTTTCGCAAATATCGGATGACTTAGCTGAGTCCATCCGATACATCGGATGACTTAGCCAAGTCCATTTGACAAAGAAACCAAAGTAGAGAGAAAATTTTTGAAAATTTTCTAAGTTTGAGTTTTTGTCGATGGTCTCGGATGGGAGGAGCCGAAGGTCTCGGCTGCCAGGAGCCGAAGGTCTCGGCTGGGTGAAACCGATGGTCTCAGCTGGGTTGAGCCGATACATTGACTAACAACCCAAAACCTAGCCGACAAGGAAAACAGAGAGAAAAATTTTGGAAATTTTTCTAAGTGTCAAAATCATCAGAAGATGTTTGTTGAAGCGGAGCCGAGGTGTCAGTAAGGCTCACCAGAAGGGATCTGATGCTTCGGAAGACAAAGGTAGATCGATTCAATAAGGCGTCAAAAGACAAAGTAAGATCGATCCGATAAGGTGTCAAAAGGCAAAGGAAGATTGATCCGATAAGGCATCGGAAGACAAAGGAAGATCGATCCGATAAGGCATCGGAAGACAAAGGAAGATCGATCTGTAAGGCATCGAAAGACAAAGGAAGATCGATCCGATAAGGTGTCGAAAGTCAAAGGAAGATCGATCCGATAAGGTGTCGAAAGACAAAGGAAGATCGATCCGATAAGGCGTCAGAAGACAAAGGAAGATCGATTTGATAAGGCGTCGGAAGGGAAATGAAGATCGATCGACTGAAGCACTGGGTGAGAAACCTGAAGTTTTTCCGATCGGATGGGAAAATCCGAGTTTCCAGAGGCATATTTTCTGCAGGTTTCAGTGGGATTTTTCAGTGAAAAGCAGGATTCCAGTGGGATTTAGAGGTGTTGAAAAGGAGAAAATGGCAGCGATCTTCTGCGCTAGATTGTGCGAAAATCAAAGATTTAAAAAAAAAATGAGGGCACTGCCCTCGACCCGCCCTATAGTGGCGCAGGGAAGCCACAAGGGGGAAATCCCCCTTGACCCCCGTCATCCCCTTAAGACCGTCGTTCTTGGTGAAAAGAAAATTATGTGTTTTGACAAAGTTGACAATATAGTATTTTCCAAATGCAGGTAAGTAATTATGAACTCATGAAATTTTTATGCAGCTAACAGTTGTGTTTATTAACACATTTTGCAGAATTATAGTCACCTTCAAAGGCAATATTCCGCGTATAGCAGTTCCAAAAATTCAATCTTGGTTGGGCCAAGATGATAATAGACGACATGAATGATGCATAGGAACCCTATGAGTTTGAGGAAGATGCTATGGTAGAAAATGTCAAAGTTGGAAATGACGAGACAGAGTCCAATGGGAGGAAAAAATCAAGAGACTCCCCCAGATATTGCAGCCACCATGAGGAGCCTAAGGGTGGAGTTGCAAAGTTACAGAGAAGATAATGAAAGGATGCATAAGGTTCAAGAAGATCAAAATCAGATAAATGCAGCTATACTGCAGAGTTTGACAGACATCTAGGGACAGATAAACTCTAGGCATCAGACAGCTATTCCAGAAAGAAGCAGGAGTAGCGCTAGGGGAGATTCCCGTAAAAGGTCCCATGTCTCTAGGAGGGCTTCCAGGGATAGAAGGAATACTCCATAATGGCCTACTAGTCGGTCATCTAATTCTGAAAAACCCAGTAGGGATTCAAGCTCTCCATCTTGTAGGAATAAGAGGAGGAGACATTACAAGAACAATTCACGAGATGAATTCAAAAAGGCAAGGCCTCCTACTTTTAATGGTGAGGTCAAGACTAGTCAAGAAGCTGAGGCTTGGCTTCTTGGGATGAGGAAGTATTTCCAAGTCCAAGACTACTCCAGAAATATGAAAGCAAGGGTAGCTATATTCAATTTGACTAGAAGAGCATCCATATGGTGGGAACACCACATACAAGTAAAGAAGGTTAATGAAAGAAGTTTTGTGTGGAAACAATTCAAGAAATACTTCAAGAAGAAGTATCTCTCTGACAGGTACTATGATGATAAGATTAAAGAATTCCATGGGCTAAGATTGGGACAACAGACCATGGAAGAGTATGCAAATAAGTTCCTAGAACTGTTGAGGTATGTCAGGTACATCAAAGATGAAAAGTGAAAATCCAATGGTTGCTAAGTGGATTGTCTCAGTCTTACAAAGCATAATTGAGTTTTATGAACCTAGAACTCTTGAAGAAGCAATAAGGAAGGATAAGTATTGCTATGAGAAAAGCAAAGGAAAACCTGATTCACATAAGACATGGAAGGACAAGAAGAATGAGAAGTCTGACCAAAGGAAGAAAGGTTTCAAACCTTCTAACTTCAGGAATCAACAGAAGCAACCATCACAAGCTGAGAAGCAGCCAGCCAGAGCAATGGGAGAAAATCCTAGAGATCCACAGCAGAACATAGAACCTCTCCAATGTTGGAAATGTGGAGGACCCCACATACGCAGGAATTATCCACTTGAGAATGAGAATACAAGGCCAGCTTACAACATTCAAGAAGCAGAAACAATGGGTCAAGTAGCAAGGGTCGTGCCTAGGATTTATGCAGCACTAGAGGACCTCCAGGCAGATCACCAGTCAACTGTGGTTGAAGTTGCAGGTAAGATTGTTGAGCAATTTGTTTCTATTTTTATTGACCTTGGTTCTACTCATAGTTACATTACTCCTAGAGTAGTGGAGATTTGTTCTTTTAAGAAAGTAAGGCATAGAAAATCTTGGTTAGTTTAGCTAGCCACTAGAACTAAGAGAAAGGTTAGTGAAGTGGTAGAGAAATGTCCATTGGTCATGAATGGATTGGTCACTTATGTAGATCTGAATGTTCTACCACTTGGTTCCTATGATGTTCTCATTGGAATGGATTGGTTAGAAGCTCACAGAGTAAAGCTTGACTGTTATAATAGGGTGTTTGAGTGCTTGGATGAAGGAGGCAACTCAAGGATTGTGAAAGGCATTCCAAAGGTGATTTCCATGAGGCAGGTTTCAGCTATGCAGTTGAAGAAGTTCTATAGGAAAGGTTATGAGTTGTATGCAGCTCATATTTTGGAGGCAACAAAGAATGAAAATCCTAGGTTGGAGGACTTTCATCTGTTGCAGGAATTCAGGGATGTTTTTCCTGATGAGATTCCAGGGCTTCCTCCAAAGAGAGACATTGATTTCACAATTGAACTTGTGCCATGAGCAGCACTAGTGTCCAAGACACCCTACAAAATGAGTACACCAGAAATGTTAGAACTGAAGATGCAACTGTAAGAGTTGTTGGAAAAGAAGTATATCAGGACGAGTGTGTCTCCTTGGGGAGCACCAATTCTATTTGTAAAGAAGAAATATGGTACACTCAGGTTGTGTATTGATTACAGACAGCTGAACAAAATCACGGTGAAGAACAAATATCCTTTGCCTAGGATTGATGACCTCTTTGATCAAATAAGAGGAACAAAGGTATTTTCCAATACTGAATTGAGGTCTGGTTACCATCAAGTAAGAATCAAGGATGAAGGCATTCATAAGACAACCTTCAGAACAAGGTATGGACATTATGAGTTTGTAGTGGCACCATTTGGTCTCACAAATGCACCGACTACATTTATGTGCCTTATGAACAGTGTCTTCAGCAGGGATTTGGACAAGTTTGTTCTTGTTTTCCTTGATGAACTTCTTATTTATTCTAAGAATGAGGAAGAGCATGAAGAGAATTTGAGATTGACATTGCAATTACTCAGGGAGCATCAGTTGTATGCAAAGCTGAGCAAGTGTGACTTCTATAGAGATAGAATTCAGTATTTGGGTCACATTATCTCAGAAGAGGGTATATCTGTGGACCCTGAAAATATTGAAGCCATTATGAATTGGCCTACTCCCAGAAATGTGACAGATGTAAGATCTTTTATGGGACTTATAGGATACTACAGGAGATTCATTGAAGGATTCTCCAAAGTTGCACATGCCATCACTTCTTTGCAAAAGAAGGGGATAAAGTTTGAATGGACATCAAGGTGTGAAGAAAGCTTCCAGCAGTTGAATAATCTTCTCACCAGTGCACCAGTATTGAAAGTTTCAGACCCATAAAAATATTTTGTGGTGTGTACTGATGCATGCGGACAAGGTCTTGGAGGAGTACTTATGTAAGACAACCATGTGATATGTTACAAGTCAAGAAAGTTGAAGGAGCATGAGAAGAACTATGCCACTCATGATCTAGAACTTGCAACCATAGTACATGCTCTCAAGATGTGGAGGCATTACTTGATGGGAAGAAGATTTGAGTTAAGGACAGACCATTGCGGTCTAAAGTATTTGTTTGATCAGCCTACTCTGAATGCTAGGTAAGCGAGATGGTTGGAGTTTTTATGTGAGTTTGATTTTGAAATCAAGCACATAAAGGGGAAAGAGAATAAGGTAGCTGATGCGCTGAATAGGAAGGTGCAGGAAATGCATGTGGCATCTCTTAGTATTTTCCAATCAGATTTGAGACAACAAATTGTTAGTCATACTGTTGAAGATGAAATATATGTGCAGGTAAAAGACAAATTGCAGTAGCAAAGTCTTGAAAAGAGGTATGAGGGATATAAATTGGAAGAAGATGGACTTCTTACTTATAAAGGCATAATTTATATTCCAAATGTAGCAGAGTTGAGGAGAGCTGTTATGGAAGAAATCCATCAAGCTCCATATTCTGGTCACCCAGGATATCAGAAGACAATTGCTACAGCCAGAAAGCAGTACTTTTGGCCAGAAATGAAAAAGGACATGGCTGAATATATTTCAAGGTGCATGAAATGTCAGTAGGTAAAGGTTGAGCACCAACACCCTGCATGTTTGTTGTAGCCTTTGCCAGTTCCAGAATGGAAATGGAAAGTTATTTCCATGGATTTTATTACAGGATTACCAATGACTCGGAGACAACATGATTCCATCATGGTTGTGATGGACAAGTTGACAAAGGCAACACATTTTATACCGGTTAAGTCTACACATAAGACTGATGACATTGCAAAGATCTTCATGAAGGAGATTTTCAAATTGCATGGATTGCCTAGCGCAATAGTCTCTCACAGAGATGTCAAGTTCACTTCCAATTTTTGGAAGGGGTTATTTGCAGATTTGGGTACAAAGTTGAACTTCAGCACCTCCTACCATCCTCAGATTGATGGTCAAACAGAGAGAGTCAATCAAGTGCTTGAAGACATGCTTTGCATGTATGTGATGGACAAACCAACAAAGTGGGAAGATTATTTACACTTGGTAGAGTTTGCTTATAACAATGGACAACAAGCATCCTTGGGGATGAGTCTGTATTTTGCTTTGTATGGCAGAAGGCGTAGGACACCAGTGACTTGGGATAATCCAGTGAAAAGGGTTGTGCTTGGTCCGGAATTGCTCAAGGAGATGGAGCAAGAGGTTGTAAAGATTATGCAAAAATCTAAAAGCAGCCCAGGACAGACATAAAATCTATGACGATAAACATAGGGTGAATAGAGAGTTCAATGTTGGGGATCATGTTTACTTCAGAGTAAGGGCAAAGAAGAGTTCCTTGAAGCTTGGAAGTTGTGCCAAGTTATCACCTAGATATTGTGGGCCATTTGAAGTGCTTGAAAGAATAGGGCCAGTTGCATATAGACTTGCATTGCCTGCTAGCACTAGAGCTCATAATTTTTTTCATGTTTCTTTGCTTAAGAAATATGTACATGATCCTAACCATGTGATAAATTGGGATGTGATCCAGGTGGAACCCGAGGGAGAGTTCCAAATTGAGCAAATGCACATCCTCAACAGGAAGGTCACAATGCTCCGAAACCGAGCCATAGGGTAGGTAAAGGTGCAATGGGAGCACTACGGTCCTGAAGAGGCTACGTGGGAGCTGGAGGATGCCATGCGATTGGCACATCCACTTTTTGTTCAATTCTGCGGAGCATAGAGGCGGTACCAGTGTAGCATTTTTGTTCAATTTTGTGAAGCACTGAGGACAGTGCTATTGAAGGGGGAGGGGAATGTAACACCCCGGTTTTGACCCCGTTTGCATTAAATGTATATGATGTTTATATTATAATTAATCATGGTGTGGAGCTAAAGGAAAAATCCCCATCATTGATTTAATGTTTTATGTTCCAACGATTAAAATCGTTGCCGATGGTATTTCGTGCTATCCGGCATATTATAATTTTGGCATCATGTAAATACGCATTTTAATTAAAAATACCCACAACCAGCTATGCCAATGCAACCATAATGAAAAGGGCATGATATTCCTGAGGATAAGGAGGGGGGAATATTTAACCTTTGGGGCCAATGGGGAAAAGCCAAATGTCAATTGATAAACCCATTTAGTTGTCACCTATCTTTTTTCTTACTCACCAGTTATCCCTTGTCTCATTCAACAACCTTTTTGTCTTATTCTTGTCTCAACTACCAAATTAAATCCTTTGGAGTTAGTTGGGGGTAGTTATTGCCCTAGGAAAACGTTTTTGTATGGACAATGGTGTGTGGCAGGATTACCAGCCCTTTCCCACACACACACTCCGCCAAGGAGCACGTTCATCCTCACGTGGACAGGGGGAGAAGAAACCACGACCCCATTCTTCCATTTCCTCACGCGGAGAGTTGGGGGAGCTGTTTTACCTTCATGATTTTTCTGCTGTGGGTTCTCATTCACGATTTTGGGCTCCTGGAGATTTTCCTCATCATCAAACATCCACGTTGGGCTCTCTCTCTCAAACAGATGGAAGTTTCCTGTGTGTGAATTTCATTTTTGGATTTTGCTGTGTGTAGTTTATCTTCATGTTGTGGGTCTGGATATGTGAATCCACCTTCACGTAGGTTGCATTCCTTTCCTCACGCAGCTGGTTTCCCCACGAATTTGGGTTGTTGTGAGTTTGTTGTTGAGTTGTTTTGGCCACGATAGGGCCATAAACGACTCTAGAAGTCGAATTGCTCAATCTGGGCTATGTATTACCCAATTGTCGTTCAAGTTTTTTTCTGTGGTGTTTTCCTTTCAATTCCAGAGCTGTTGTTTTGTTGTGTGTGCATAATGGTTGGTCTTTGGGCTATTTGGGAGTGGAAATGGAGCCTGAGTGTGCTTGATAAACCTAGTATGTGCAAGAGCCTCACAGACAAAGCTAGAAGGATGACTTTCTTCTCTGCACCCCCTGAATAACATTGGAAGGGAAGTCATGGCCCGAGGGACTGTGCAATAAAGAAGGGGATGATTCCTTGTGTTAGGTGTGTGTGGATGTCTTAGAAGTCAGTTTAGCTCTGGTGCAGATGTCCTTAGCTCTTCAGTGAGCTCACTAGCTTAGCAACCAGCGTTTCTAGCTCCTGATAGCCTGATAAACCCAATTGTGTTGGCTTGGCTGAGTTGTGTATCCTTGGCTACGTGTGAGCCTACTAGTTTCCCCTTGCTTCTTATGGAATCATGCCCAGCGCGGGGGTGGTAGTGTTGCTGAGAGATTGATGAGCACACTGGCCCATAGTTGGGTGGAACGTTGCAGCGACATAGTTGGTTACGGGACGAGCTTCTTCATAAGATGAGTATTCTTGTCTATTTCATCTTTGCAATTGTATTTGTTGTTAATGAAAATCATGAATATGCTAAATGCTTGAATGGAATGTAGTTTCCTTCCGCTATATGATAAATAATTATGCATCTATGCATGTTCTAGTTCAAAGCATTCCAATTTTTGTCATGTGTATGTTCATGGGGCTAGTTGCCTGGGTAGATAGCATTACGGTAGCGTCCTCTTCGTTGGTCAGAGGGTTGGGGACGTTACAGGTCATGAAAGAAGTAGTCAATAGACACCATCAAAACCTAGGAATACCCAGCCACAATCACAACCCACCCAACAACTTCCCACAACATCAAACTCAACCAAAAGGGAGGATGTACGCGAATGTATAAATAACAACAGCGTATGTATGCGACTTTTGGCAAAAAACCTGCATGTATACGTGGATTTTGGCCAAAAACCTGCATGTATACGCAAATTTTGGCCAAAAACCCACGTATGTACGTGACTTTTAGCCAAAAACTTGCGTATATAGAGAATAAAGTGCTAAAAAGCAGGCAAAGCATCAAACCACTCAAGGGGAGTGTCAATGTATGAACATACTATAAAATGTGACACAGAAATAGGGAGAAACAAAGAGAAAGTATAAAACACATTGTGCCCCCATCCCCAAAGAAAAATAAGGAGCATCCCCAATGGAGTCGCCAATTTTGTTATGGAGAGAAACTTTCGATGGCTTGGGGCATACCACAACAGACAACTTGACACTAGAAATCAATCTTTCCCAATATGCAAGAGAAACCAAACATCTAATACTAAGGGATATCAAATCGTACCTTGTTCTAGACGGTTGAAGTATATCTCCGTTGAGCTTTTCCAATTCACACTTGCATTAGCAATTCATTCTCAACAACGACAAACAATACACACATACTCTATAATAATGTGTTATACCTACTCTAGCATATATATTCAACAATGTATAAGCAATTAAACATGTCCATGGATACAATATTCATATTCAAATGCACATTAATTGGGAAGGAAAAGATATCTCTATTAATAAAATCAGAGATTACAAGAGTGACAACCTCTGTCGACACGTCTACGAACTAGAGAAACCGAGTCCTCCACTTGGTCCTCCACCACCTCAATCCTCCATCTCTTGATATCAAGCTCATAAGACAAAGGCAAGCTTGGGAAGAACTGTTAGGATTATTAATCCTCCCTTGTCTAATTTGGTCATATGTCTAAATCAGGAGCCATGTCTAAATCAGGAGTCCATCTAGTCTATTTTCAGTCACTAGCACCATTGGGTCCACTAGGTCTGATTGGGGCACATGTTCCAGTTACTAAAGTGCGAGGAACACTAATTGAGGCCTACTGCCACTGATTTCACTTGCATGCATCAGTTTGGGAGCCTCTTAGATCAATTCCTACAATTTAGGAGCCACTGGGAGTGCCGACACCAACCTTCAGCAGTTGAGTTTAATTAGTGACTAGTCAAGCTGAGTTAGGAGTCAGTTACATTCAGTTCTAGTCCTCTACATTCAATTAGCGCTAGGTTTGCATGGTTGCATGCAAGAGAGGCGCATTTATCACCTACCATGGTCAGTTAGCCTCAATCAACACTAAAGTAGACACTTGAGTTGTGTTTTAGAACTCCGTTGAACTACGGTAATTGTTTAGACAAGGTCAGTTAACTATTGAGTCCTCCAACAGTGATTTAGACAAGGTCTTAGTTACATACAGTCAAGTCGAGTCTAATCAATTCAAGTTTCCTCATGTGGATTCGAATTACATGTGGCTATTTAAGCCATTGTACTTCATTGTAATTATTATCTAATTTCTCTTTAATTATTGAAAAGCATTCACAGCTGCAATCCATTTTTGTACAGTTTCATTCTTCAATAACTGAGTAAATTGTGTGATCTATCTTGTGAGTTGTGTGTTTGTCCACATATCTATGTGCTCAATTTAATATGGTATCAGAGCCTCAACGGACAAGGCACTTCTCCTCCTCAGATCTCCAGCTAGATCATTTTTTTTGAGCAATTTGCTCCATTCCTACTCTGCACCAGAAGCAAAAGGTTTACCACTTAATACCCCAAGTAAAGGAATTGTTGATCAAGCTTGCTTGATCAATTATGCTGGGTGTGATGAAAACCTGAAATATGCAGGTAGTCGACCTTACTTTTTCTTTTGTGTATTTGCATGTACAACTTCGAATGGTTTCATCAATTCTAGATTCATTAGTTCCTCTTCCCACCCTATCCACAAACTATTCAGAATGGAAGAAGAAGATGATTGCATCTCTAAAGAGACAAGATCTCTATGAGGTGTCTATTGGACTTGGTGAAGAGTCCTTTGAGAGAAAGGATGAATGGCTAAATGAATGTGATGCAGCTTATGGAACAATGTATATGGCCATTTCTCCTAGCATGCCCTACCTCAAAATGTCTGTTAAAAACCCAAAGGATCTCTAGAAAATATTGGACATAACCTTTGGAATGATTGATGAGGATCATAATAGCACTTTGGAGAGCATATTCAGAACCATAAGCATTCTAAATCCAAAATTCCTGGCCTCCACTGTCTTTGATGAAGTTGTTCAAGATGAAGAAGAAGCAAAAGCTTCTACACAGTCAATTCGAATTGAAGATAGTCTCCTTGCAGTGACTCCTTCTCCTGATGCTCCAAAAGTTTATGAGATCTATAATATCTCATCTCCTCATATGGATGAAACAGAAGAATACATTTGAATCTTTGATATTGAAGAAAAATATTACTGCACTTCCACGCAAACATTCACCGGTGATTTTCCTTTGAATTCTGTGCAAAATTTGTCAGTAATTGCTTCCAAAAGTGAAGAGGAATTTGATTTTTCTCTCTCTAATGTTGCTATTGGTGTGAAAATATGTAAAACCTTTGATATTTTGGAAGAAATATCATATTACCAGAGTGATCCATTCACTCCCCATGATTTATATCTTCCAGCAAATTCCTGCAGGATTGCATGCACCAAAATTTAGAATTTTGAAGAAGAAGAAAGTTGTGCATCCACCGTCTCGGTTGACCATTTCTTTGGATCTGATATGAATATTATTGGATCTGATATAATCTTATTTAGATATGATCTGATATTTCTTGGTTCATAATTTCAATTTCATAAGCTTTCAGTACCACTTGTAGCTATTCTCATCAATTTTGAGAAGAAACAAGTACCGTAAGTCTCCTACAAAATTGCTGCTGGGGATTTGATTTGATTTCACAGTTTTGGATTTGTTGTGAGATTATTTAGATCTGATATTATTTGGTTCAAATTTTAAAATCCAAGAGCCTTCAGTCATTCTTGTAGCTGCTCTCACCAATTCTTGTGTGAAAAATCAAGTACCGCACTTTCTCTTCAAAACTGCTAATGGGGATTTGGTGTTAGTTTCCTCTTATGAGGTTGCTGATATTTTATTATGTGATTCATTAGCTATTTCAGAAGCTATATTAGACTATGGAGCTCAATCATTCACTCTCAACAGTCCCAGTGCTTCTCTACCATTGATCACATGCTCATCTCCTCATAGAACTGGTAAAGAGGAAGATTTTCTGCATCCGTCTGGACACTTGCTCCTAACACTTGGGGCTGTTATTAACATTCATGGTTTGTTTTTCATGGCTGCAACATATCAGTTTCTTGAGTGTTCCTCACATGTTCTAAATCCTAAAGAATCTTTTCTCACTTATCAGTTTACTTCAGTTGCTCTGCATGGGTCGAGTCTTCATCCGGCAGCTGTTTATATTTTTTATTTAGTGGAGCATATCATTCTTCTTCCAAAGAGGAAGATTCCTCCAGACATAATGATGGAGAGGTTCAGATGCCAGGCCCTAGGATGCCTATGCACAGAAGAACCAGATTGATCCTGATTCTACCTGCTTAATTAGAGGGGGGGCTTTTTTCCCATGTGGTTTTTTCCCCAGCACCTTGTTTTTTAGCAGTTACTTTACTTTACCTGATGTAATGGGTGACCTATGGAATTAGTTACCAGGGCCCATAGATTGTCCAAGTTAGGATTCAGTGGGGGTGTTAGGATTATTAATCCTCCCTTGTCCAATTTGGTCATATGTCTAAATCAGGAGTCATGTCTAAATTGGGAGTCCATCCTGTCTATTTTTAGTCACTAGCACCATTGGGTCCACTTGGCCTGATTGGGGGCACATGTTCCAGTTACTAAAGTGTGGGGAACACTAATTGAGGCCTACTACCATTGATTACACTTGCATGCTTCAGTTTGGGAGCCTCCTAGATCAATTCCTACAATTTAGGATCCATTAGGAGTGCCGACACCAGCCTTCAGCAGTTGAGTTCAGTTAGTGACTAGTCAAGCTGAGTTAGGAGTCAGTTACATTCAGTTCTAGTCCTCTACATTCAGTTAGCGTTAGGTTTGCACGGATGCATGTAGGAGAGGCGCATTTCTCACCTACCACAGTCAGTTAGCCTCTATCAACACTAAAGTAGACACTTGAGTTGTGTTTTAGAACTCTGTTGAACTTTGGTAATGGTTTAGACAAGGTCAGTTAACTATTGAGTTCTCCGACAGTGATTTAGACAAGGTCTTAGTTACCTACAGTCAAGTAGAGTCTAATCAATTCGAATTTCCTCATGTGGATTCGAATTGCATGTGGCTATTTAAGCCATTGTACTTCATTGTAATTATTATCTAATTACTCTTTGATTAATGAAAAGTATTCACAGCTGCAAGCCATTTTTGCACTGTTTCATTCTTCAATAACTAAATAAATTGCGTGATCCATCTTGTGAGTTGTGTGTTTGTCCACAGATCTATGTGCTCAATTTAATAAGAACACAAAGTGCTCCAAAGGGACAAAGGGATGCAGACTTAAGTATAATCAAACGAAGGGAACAATGGACTATAGTTTCTTTGCTCTTCAATTCCTCCTCTTCAATGTATCCAAGGGGTTCCTTATATAGCACTCCAAAAGGGTAATGGAGGGTCGAATCCGAGCGTTCTCAAGGCATATGGAAGGCCAAGAGTTAGGATCTCCGGACTCATATGAGGAAAAATCCAAAAATATTTGGACTTATGAAGTTGATCCTGAGTGGAGTCGCCAATTCTGTTACAAAGAGAAACTTCCTATGGCTTGGGGGTACCACAACAGACAACTTGACACCAAAAATTAATCTTTCCCAATATGCAAGAGAAACCAAACATCTAACACTAAGGGATATCGAATTGTACCTTATTCCGGACGGTTGAAGTAGATCCCTGTTGAGCTTTTCCAATTCATGATTGCATTAGCAATTCGCTCTCAACAACAACAAACAAGACAAACATGCTCTATAATAATGTGTTAGACCTACTCTATCATATATATTCAACAATATATAAGAAATTAAAACAACAACAGACACCTTGGGGCATACCAAAAACTACTCCAAAGGGACAAAGGGATGTAGACTCAAGTACAAGCAAATTGAGGCAACAATGGACTATAGTTTCTTTGCTCTTCAATTCCTTTGGAGAGAAACTTGCTATGGCTTGGGGCATACCACAACAGACAGCTTGACACCAGAAATCAATCTTTCCCAATATGCGAGAGAAACCAAACATTTAACACTAAGGGATATGGAATCGTACCTTGTTCCGGATGGTTGAAGTAGATCCCCGTTGAGATTTTCCAATTCACTCTTACATTAGCAATTCGTTCTCAACAAAAACAAAAAATACAAGCATACTATATAATAATGTGTTAGACCTACTCTAGCATATATATTCAACAATGTATAAGCAATTAAACATGTCCATCGATACAATATTCATATTCAAATGCACGATAATTAGGCATGAAAAGATATTTATACTAATAAAATCAGAGATTACAACAATGACAACCTCTGTCGGCACGTCTACGAATCGGAGAAACCGAGTCCTCTCGCTGGGCCTCCACCACCTCAATCCTCCATCTCTCAATAGATATAGTTTACTCTACAATAATGGACTACATGAGGGTTTCTCTTCCAGTCCATGGACCGACTACAAGTGGAGTCGCCAATTTTGTTATGGAGAGAGACTTCTTATGGCTTGGGGGTACCACAACAGACAGCTTGACTCCAAAAATCAATCTTTCCCAATATGTAAGAGAAACCAAACATATAACACTAAGGGACATCGAATCATACCTTGTTCCGAACGGTTGAAGTAGATCCCCATTGAACTTTTCTAATTCACGCTTGCATTAGCAATTTGCTCTCAACAACAACAAACAAGACAAGCATGCTCTATAATAATGTGTTAGACCTACTCTAGCATATATATTCAACAATGTATAAGTAATTAAATACAACCATGGATTCAATATTCATATTCAAATGCGCATAATTAGACAGGAAAAGATATTTGTATTAATAAAATCAGATATTAACATAGTGACAACTTCTTTCGACACGTCTATGGACCGGAGAAACCGAGTCCTCCACCACCTCAATCCTCCATCTCTCGATAGAAAGCTCACAAAACAAAGGCAAGCATGGGAAGAACATAAAGTGCTACAAAGGGACAAAGGGATGCAGACTCAAGTATAAGAAAACTAAGGCAATAATGGACTATAGTTTCTTTGCTCTTCAATTCCTTCTCTTCAATGTATCCAAGTGGTTCCTTATATAGCACTCCAAAGGGTAATGGAGGGTCAAATTCGAGCATTCTCTTGGGATATGGAAGGCCAATAGTCAGGATCTTCAGAATCATATGAGGAAAGTTCCAAAAATGTTTGGACTTATGCACACATCCCAATGTACGCGGGTTTGAGGTCAAAAGTTACGTGTACATGCGAGTATGGGTTTAAAAGTCACGTACAACAATAAACATGGGTTTTTTAGGGATGATCTTGGAACATCAAATGACACTATAAGTCCATGGGGTCTAAAATTTAAAGAGTCTTTAGAGGGACATGGAAGGCCATAAATAAGTGATCAACCATATGTGGTAAAATCAACTATAATAGATGCCCCCTAATGTGTGAGGTCATATGGGTAACATGATGGCCAAAATATATTATAAAATCCATCCTAGAAGTGGAGTAATGAAGAACCAAGTGGAAGAAGTAGCCACTCATCAGTACAGTACAATAATCAATCTCTACATGTGACTGCAAATACATACAACAGTCCTGGATCCATAAGAGTACAATGGCCATGAATAAGCATGATATACAAAGTGTCATGTGTGGTCATTGCCATGTACAATATACAATAGATCAGAATCTCCAAAGTGGATGAAGATATACAATAGATCAAGATCTCCATAATGGCTGAAGATATACAATGGATTAATATCTCTATAGTAACTGAAGATATCTGATATACACTGGAATCAATCACGAGAGTTGATATCTCATGAACACTGGCATGATTAAGGAGGTAGCATACATGGAATGCCACCAACATGGAAGGTCTTCTACATGAACTGCTACGAGTACATGTCCTACTATGTGAATAAATGTGTCGAGGTCGAACATAGTAGTCCATCATTTGATTACCGGTCATTGATGTATACCGTCAATAGACGCGAGATCACACACCGATAATGAAAATGGGAATCAAGGTACAGAGTGCAATCTAACAAGTGTGAATAGATGTGTTGAGGTCGAACACTATGAAGAATCCATCGATCAGGTGACATTGATGTATTCCCAAAATTGTCGATGGCAAGAGAACCCACCACTGATGTATGTAAGTTTCAAGGCACTCAAATGACTATAGACCCCTATTCCAGAATAAATGATCTGAAGTCGATGGAATGGAATCCGCTGGAAGGAGGGAATTAAGGCATCCCCCATCAACCAACACGAGGTACTCAGCAATGCTGTATAATGTGGAAGGACTCAACGAACAAGATGTGCATGAACCAGTAACAGTACCGGGAATGGCCGACATACAAAGTCAAGATAACTGAGGAATGGACGACTCAGGCTTCAACTTCCTTCGAACAAGAGCATAAAGGCAAGTGGTGACTTAAGGTAGGCAGCATGGGCTTGATATGCAAAGTGAGACATATCTGTGACACAGGAAACATCAACAGAGGCTCCATAGGGACTGGAATCTTAATTAGTCGGTGGAGATAAACTCAGAGTAACGAGTACAGGTCCTAAAGTCAAACTAATAACCCAACCAACGAATGTGATATACGATGCTTTGTTCAAAGGCGACACGACTCAAATGCTGCCAAAGATAATATATTTTGCTTTCTACCTTTTTCATTTTTTGATTTTTTTGGAATTTTTCAGATATTTTGAAAAGATTGAAAAAGAATACAAGTGCTTTATAGTACAAATCTAGGAGGAGACAAGCATCAGGGGGACAAGCAAACTAGTTCCAAGCAGTGGAACATGCCTATGCTCAATGCAAGGATATATGTGCAGGATAACAACACTCGGGGGAAGGTCTCCTCTCGGTAAAAGGGATGATCAAGCTGCAAAAGATATGTAAAAAGGCTTTGCTTGGATAGACATGAGACAAGCTCGAGCTATATGGCTGATAAATCAAAGTCACGGAGCCGGCATAAAGCTAAAGAAGGCAAGCAAAACTCATGAAGATGCAATTACAACTTGATATGTACAAGGGAGTCCCGAGGGAAACGACCATCATAAATTTCAAGAGGAGTATGAAGCTCTTGCTCAACCAACGTAGATCCAAATCCTAGGCTCTATTAAGCACCAAGATGGATCAAATCTCTCGAGGTGCAAACCTCTTCTTAGGTATTCATTGATTTGATTCAAACCAAAAGACACATCTTTTTATTTAAGGTCCACATATAATATTTAATATTATTTATGGCCGACATAAAATATTTTTTATTATTATTTATTTTGTTAGGAACGAACATTGCATCATTTCCCCACACATGGTTTTAAAACCATATGCAAGTCCTTCCTACAACCATGGGTTGTTTAGGAGGCCTTGCACATGGTCTTAAAACCATTTGCAAGGCCCTCCTAAACCATGTACAATAAAACCATGGTTTGTTTAGGAGGCCTTGCACATGGTTAAAAACCCATGTGCAAAGCCTCCTAAACCATGTACAATAAAACCATGGGTTGTTTAAAATGCCTTGCACATGGTTTTAAAACCATGTGCTCCTAAACCATGTATAATAAAACCATGGGTTGTTTAAAATGCCTTGCACATGGTTTGAAAACCATGTGCAAGGCCAACATTTTTTTGCTGATAATTCAATTTTGTGTTTTTTTCTTGACCCACATATTTTTTTGCGGATAATTAAATTTTTACTTTTTTATTGTTTTGTTAGGTAGGAAGATTACAACATCTCCCCCATATTAGATTGTTTTTGTGGCCGACATTTATTTTGGCCTATTAGAAAATTTATTTTTTATTAATAAAAATAATGTTACGAAAGTGATATTATTTTTTTATTTTGTGTTACAAAATCTCTCCCATAAGATTCACTATCACTATTATTTTTTGCCGACATGTTACAAACATTACATCACGTTACAAGATCTCTGCCATAATATTCACTATCACTATTATTTTTTGTTGACATGTTACAAACGTTACTAACGTTACATCACATTACAAGATCTCTCTCATGATATTCACTATCACTATTATTTTTTGCCGACATGTTACAAATGTTACTAACGTTACATCACGTTACAAGATCTCCCCCATACTGGGCTGTAGAGCACCTCTCGGTGCAAAGACATTGTGTGACTAAAAAGGGACTCCCATGACATAAAGGAGAAATTTCAGCATGGGCACCAAATGCAATATAGGATCTAACTAGGGTACGCATGTATAGGATGGCTCTACCATTCACATAACGCCACTTCTAACACCAGCATGAAGGTTTTGTGACATCATGGAATGGGTTCGTACCTAAGGTTAAGATGAAATGATCATAAGGTCATGCAAAATACAAGCGGATGTGAAATCCTAACCTGAAAAAGGCACGAACGGATCAAAGTCTCAGTGAGATTGTAGAAAAAATGGACTCTACATGACAATAATATTAGTCCAAAATAGCTGGAAACAGTAAGTAAAGAGTCCAAACTATAGGATATAGGGAGGATTGATAATGACAACAACATTCAAATGAAACAGCGCGGTGGACAATGTGACATAAGAAGGAACACTAGTGTCCTTCACGTTCATGTATCCACTTCCAACCCCGTGAGGGTGAACACTAGTGTTAAGACCGGATGAAGGGAGTGGAAATCCTCCACCAATGGAGTAGAGGGCGGAATATAACCACTCCCGAATCTATGAGAAAGGTAAGGGGCTGTGGTGCCCCCCAATCTAACACCAAGGTACACACTAGGACCTGGAGTGGGTGACGGGATACCAATAGTGATATTAAGCATGCCGAACATAGAAGGAACCGAACTCAAGAGAACATAAATATACTCAAGTAACCACAATCCCTAAAGCAAACTAGTGCACAAAGAGCACACTCCTAAGAAAATCTACAGCCAAAATACAAGCAAACCAAGGGAAGGATATGTGAGCTCCCGAATGCAGCAGGTATGTATCGCCTAGGAGATGCTTGAGACTCACGTACACTACAAGCGGAGGTGTGTAACCAATTATAGTGGCCCTCAGTTTCAACTCGTAAAGAGACGGTGCTGTCCGACCCCTACCTAGCCAGGACACCTACAGAATAACCTCTACAAGTACCCCCTGCAATACATATGTAAGGAAACTAAGGTCACCTCAATATAACCAATGCTCAGGTGGACAGTCACAGGTGGGATCAACCATATGGGTAGGGTAGCAAAGCCCGAAACTCAAAATATCCCCCAGATACGAATACGATCTTGGAGATATCTTCGGCGCTCACAAAAGTGACCAAGGGCTATCCCGATCACAATTGCTCATGTTGCCTCGTGCTTAACTCCCATGTAAGAGGAGCGTCCTGAGAAACACTAATTATACCAAGGATTTCACACTGTCTCCTGGACATACGCCTAATTGTTGTTGATTAGTAGTCTTGGAGAATTGACTCAGAATGAACTATTCCAAGACTCTAAATCTTAATCTTATTGGTGAACCCTATAAAATAAAAATGTGTAGTTCATTTTAATTAAGCATTGATTTTAATGGCTGTAATTACTCAAAGGAAATGGTCATGCAACTAGTGATGTGAAGACTCAACACTGAAATAAAAGTGCACACCTAACAAACCATGCCCAATGAAAATCTTTGTATGCCACTACATGAGATGCATAAAAAATCATTGATTTCCAAATGCCAATGCAATCCTTCCTATATGAAAGCCTAAACACAACTCTCATCCAAGCAATCCAATGCAAGTACATCCTTAAATCCATAAGTGAGATGCAATTAAGAATGCAACTATTTTGTATTTTCACTATAAAAGAATGAAAATGCAATAAAAGTCATTCATATCCTCAAACTCTATAGCAAGTATAAAACACAAGCCAAGCGAGACACCAAGACCAAAAGGCTAATGCACTAATGACAAAAGAAAAAAAGGAGATAAATGACTAGAACTACTTTCAAAGAAAAAATCAATGAAAAAGTGGTCTCTAGTCACGAAAGAAGCAGCCAACAGACAACATCAGAACCCAGGAAGACCCAACCAAACTCACAACCCACCCAACAACTTCCCACATCAAACTCAACCAAAAAAGGGAGGATGTACGTGACTGTATAAAGAATAACAACGTATGTACGTGACTTTTGGCCAAAAACCCGCATTCTTGCTTGCATCTTAGATATGGATTTAAGGAGGTACTTGCATTGGATTGCTTGGATGAGAGTTGTGTTTAGGCTTTCATATAGGAAGGATTGCATTGACATTTGGAAATGAATGATTTTTTATGCATTTCATGTAGTGGAATACCTTGTTTTTCATTCTACACAATTGCACTTACAATTGCTTGTTAGGTATGCATATTTACTTCACTGTTGAGTCATAACTTCATTAGTTGCATGGCCATGTCCCTTTGAGTAAGCACAGCCAACCAAAATCAATGCTTAAATAAAGTGAATTACACTCTTTTCTTTTATAGGGTGCATCAACAAGAATAGGTTTTAGGGTCTTGGAATAGTTCATTGTAAGTTAATTCTCCAAGACCACTAAACAAAACAAATAGGTGTCTGTCCAGGTGAGAGTGTGAAACCCTTGGTATAATTAGTGTTTCTCAGGACGCTCCTCTTACACGGGAGTTAAGCATGAGGCAGTGGACGCAATTGTGATTGGGATGACCCCTGGTCACTTTTTGTGAGCACTAGAGATATTTCTAGGATTGTATTTGTATATGGGGGCTCTTTTGAGTTTTAGGCTTTGCTACCCTTCCCATACAGTCGATTTGGCCTGTGACTGTTCGCATGAGCATTGGTTATATTGAGGTGACCTTAGTTGCCTTACCTACGTATCGAGGGGGTATTTGCAGAGGTTATTCTACAGGTGTAGAGGTTATTCTACAGGTGTCCTGGCTAGGTAGGGGTCGAATAGCAGAGTTGCTTTTCGTGTTGAAGTTAAGGGCCACTATAATTGGTTACATACCTCCGCTTGTAGTGTATGGGAGTCTCTGGTCTCTTTTAGGCGAGACATATTTGCTGCATTTGGGAGCTCATTTATCCTCCCCTTGGCTTGCTTGAATTTTTGGCTCTATATTTTCTTAGGAGTGTTCTCTTTGTGTGCTAGTTGACTTTTGGGATCGCGGTTACTTGAGTATATGTATGTTCTCTTGAGTTCGGGTCCTTTTATGTTCAACATGCCTGGTATCTTGTCACCCATCCTTGGTCCTAGAGCTGACCTTGGTGTTGTACTGGGGGGTGCTACAGCCCCCTACCTTGTTTATGGATTTGAGAGTGGCCATATCACTCCCTTCGTCCGGTCTTAACACTAGTGTTCACCCTCACGGGGGTGGTAGTGGATATGTGAATGTTGGGTCTACACCTTACATTCCTTCTTATGTCCCATCGTCCACCGCATTGTTTTGTTTGAATGTAGTTGCCATGATCAATCCTCCTTGTGGCCTATAGTATGGACTCTTTACTGGCTGTTTCCAGCTGTTTTGGACTGATATTGTTGTCATGTTGGGTCCAGTTTTTGTACACTCTCTCTCTGAGTATTTGATTCGTTTGTGCCTTTTTCACGTATCATGTCTAAATTGGTATATAGGTTAGGATTTCACATCCGCTTGCATTTTGCATGACTTTATGACATTTTCATCTTAACCTTAGGTACAAACCCATTCCATGATGTCATGGAACCTTCATGCTACAATTAGAAGTGGCGTTATATGAATGGTAGAGCCTTCCTATACATGGGTACCCAAGTTAGATCCTATTTTGCATTTGGTGCCCATGCTGACATTTCTCCTTTAGGTCATGGTAGTCCCTTTTTAGTGCTCCTCTCTGCACCATATCCCTGATATAGTGATATTTGATCTCGATATGCTTCGACTTGTCATGGAACACCAGTTCTTCGAAAACTTCACACAACTCTGGTTGTCGCAATATATACAAGTATCATCTAACTGGAGATCAAACAAATCAGACAGTAGCTTCCTCAACCATACTGCCTCGTAATTAACTGAGCAAGCTGCGACATAATCTGCTTTAGCTCTACTCAGTGCCACGCAGGACTGCTTCCTGCTAAACCAAGAGATCACACATGATCCCATACTGAAGCAACACCCTGAGGTGCTCTTTCTATCGATGGCACTGCTTGCCCAATCTGAATCAACATAAACTTCTAGGTTAATCTTTTGATCAGCCTTATACTTGAGCCCATAATCAACTGTACCCTTTAGGTACCTCAGAATATGCTTTGCAGCAATCAAGTGAACATGTCTCGGATTTGTCGGGAACTGGCTCAAGTCATTCATAGCAAAGAAAATATCTAGTCTCGTATTCTTTAGGTACATCAAGGACCCAATCATCTGACGATACATCGTAGCATCAACCGTCTTTGATGAAGCATCACTTAGAAGCTTCAAATCCGATGCCATGGGTGTAATCATGGTCTTGCAATCCATCATCCCGAACCTCTTTAGGATCTCTACTGCATACTTCCCTTATCCGAGGGAGATTCCATCCACATTCTGCCACACCTCCATGCCTAAAAAATAGTGCATCATACCCAAGTCCTTCATTTCAAATTTGATAGTAAGCTTCCTCTTTGTATCAATAATCAACCCATCTCCACTTGTTACAAACATGTAATCTACATAAAGTAGGAGTATCAGTGGGTTCCCTTCTTCAACCTTGTAGTAAAGGTTGGAATCTGATTTAGTTTTGGTAAAGCCCAAACTGGATAGAAATCCATCAATTCTACCGTACCATGTCCTGGGTGCTTGTTTCAAAGTGTACAAGGATTTCTTCAACTTACACACATGATACTCCCTGTCATGTGTCTCAAAACTGAGTGGCTGCTCCACATACACTTCCTCTTCCACTACACCATTCAAGAAAGCAGTATAGACATCCATCTGGTGTATCTTCTATTTCATAACTGTAGCCAGAGCAAGTACTGATCTGATGGAAGTGTATCTGGCTACAGGTGCAAAAGTTTCTTCATAATCTATTCCTTCTTTCTGGGAGAAGCCACGAGCAACAAATCTTGCTTTATATTTTTCTATGCTACCATCTGCAACATACTTGATCTTGTAGATCCATTTGGAAGTTACAATAGACTTCACCTTTGGTCTAGGGACAACATCCTAGACATCATTCTTCATGATCGATTGATACTCTTCGATCATAGCACCCTTCCATTCTTTCCTCTATGCTGCTTCTTCATAGTTGGAAGGTTCTTTATCGATGAAGTCACATAATAAGGCTGCATAACTGGAGCAAGGCCTGGTTCTTTTCCTTTCTATGTGATTTTCTTCTGGAACCCCAAATCTTTCTGCACCTTGGATAGCTTCTTGTACCCAAGCAGGTTTCCTCTTGTGAGGATTCTTCTCCTGAGGTGGATTTACAGGTTCTTGAGGTTCTTCTATTTCTTGATCTTCTTCTTGAATTTCTTTGTTCATGGTTGTGTCATGAATTCTGGGTACTTCTGTTTCTTCAGGTTCTTCAGCAGGTCTCTTTCTGGATTTGTTGTAAGCTAAGTCCTCGTCAAATGTTACGTCTCTGCTAATGTCGATCTTCTTGAATCCTGGGAAGTATATTCTGTAAGCCTTCTAGATTTTAGAGTATCCCACAAATATACCCTTCTTTCCTGAAGGATCTAACTTTGTCCTCTTTTCTTTTGGAATGTGTATGTACACTAGACAGTCAAATATTCTGAGATGGCTGACTTCTAGTTTCTTGCCAGAGAAGACTTCTGCAGGTGTTTTGTTCTCGAGTACTTTATGCGGAGTACGGTTCTGTACATACATAGTTGTTCTAGCAGCTTCTGCCCATAGATGCATAGGAAGATATTTATCATGAAGCATTGCCCTTGCAGCTTCCATAATCGTTCTCTTCTTTCTTTCTGCAACCCCATTTTGTCGTGGATTATATGGAGTGGTTAAATCCCTCTTAATCCCTGAATCTATGCATAATTCTTTGAATTCATTTGATGTGAATTCTCCGCCATTGTCTGATCGAAAGGTCTTGATTTTCTTTTCTGTATGATTCTCGATCAAAGCTTTGAACTCTTTGAACTTGTTGAATACTTCATCCTTGTTTTTCATGAAGTATATCCATGTCTTCCTAGAAAAATCATCAATGAAAGAAACATAGTATACATATCCACTTAATGAGCTGGATGACATCGAACCGCATAAATCAGAGTGAATGATTTCCAAGATTCCTTCTGCTTTGCTTTCGCTACTTGGAAATGTCTTCTTTGTGTTCTTTCCTTTCACACATCCTTTGCAAACTCATTCATGTTTTGTCTGCATTTCTGGAAGTCCTTCAACAGCTTTGCTTGCAAGTGGTAGTGCTCTGTAGTGTACATGTGCAAGCCTTCTATGCCAAAGTTTATTTGTCTCTAATGATTCATGAACCAAAGCTTTTTCTGGTTGGCCCTTCAATTTGTATAATCCTCCCTCTTGTTCTCCAATTACTATTGCATCGTCAATAGTCTTTCCTTTTGGCCACATGAGGACTTGGCCATCTACAAATTCAACCCTCATGCTTTTTGCATCTAATGCCGATATGGAAAGAATGTTCTTCTTGAGTCCTGGTAAAAACAAGACATCCTTCATTTTCATATACTTTCCAGAGTCTAGCTTGTAGGAGGTTTCACCACTACCTTGTATGGGATATTGGTAGTCATCCCCAAGTTTCACCTTATGGGGTGAATTATGTTCGGATAGTTTCTCAAAAGATTCCTTGAATCCTGTCATGTGCTTGGAATCCCCATTGTCAATAAGCCAATCTTTGCTTCCATGTGTGACAGTTCCCGTGAGAGCAGAGATCAGAACATATTCTTCATCACTTGAAGAGTCTTCACTTTCTTGTTTGACTCTTTTTCTGGGAGGATCATCATCCTCAAGAGTGTGAGCATGATATCTTCTTTTTGAGTTATTCTTCTTCTTAGAACCACTCTTATACATGAGAAAATATCTAGCAAAGTGTCTTGTTTCATCACATGTATAGCATCTGAGTTTGGATAGATCCTTGTTTGTTCATACAGAATTATCTTTCTGGTGAGAATGCTTACCTTGGTGATGATGATTGTCCCTTCTGCTTTTCTTGGACTGTACTGTGAGAGCTTGATCTTCATTTCCCATCTTTTCTTCTCGAGCTACTATTCGAGATTCTTCTTGTGAGCATTCTTCCCACAACCTACTGAACTTTATTAGCTTCTTTCTAGCACAAATTCCTTGGATGAAATAATCCCATGACCTAGGGAGACCATTCAAGGTGGTCATCACAATTTCTGCATTCTCCACTTCTTCATCCACTGCTTCTAGTTGTTCTTTGATCTGGGAGACCCTTGTAAAGTATGACTGTATGGTCTCCTCATTCTGTATCTTTACATTCTTCAACTGGTTCCTCAAAGTCATCTTCCGGTTTATGTTCTTCCCTTCAAACAGTTTGGCCAGGGAATCAAACATAGCTTTAGGTGTCTTTAGGGAGGGCACCTATGGTATGAGTTGTTCCTTGATTGAATAAGCAATAATCCTCTTAGCTATGACCAATTTATTCTTGTGTAAGGCCTTAGCGTCATCTCCCTCCGGAACTAGAACCTCTTCAGTGATGTAAGAGTCCAACTCATTTTCTTCTAGGACGAGGGAGATCCTATACTTCCAAGATCGGAAGTTATCAACTCCCTCAAGCTTTTCATCAAGCTTGGTATGATGATACATCTTAACAGAGAACCTTTAATGGAAATACAAAATATTTAGATCTTACCAAGTCAAGATGTCAGAAATGGATCTGGAGTTGAATTTCTGCAGTGCTGGTTCAAGAGCATATTAGGGTTTTGACTTTCCCAGAGTTCTACCCAACCAAAAACTTTGATCTTGATCTCTAAACTTCGATTTTGAGGAGGAGATCAATCCAGGCCTAGGCTCACTCAAAAATCCCTCTTCTATGGAAAGCCCTAATTTTTGGCAGTAGTGTCGGGTAAAAAACTGAAAATGCTCAGAATCAGATTCTGCTTCGACAGAAAGATGTGCCCTAGAGAGGAGAGTCATCCCAACCTTATTTTGCTGAAAATTTGTGGTGAGAGATCCAAAAATTAGGAATCCCTAGTTTCCGCAGCTGCACAATGTCTTCTTCTCAGGTTAGCTCTCATACCATGTTATATTTTTATCATTCAAGCTAGCATTATCTTAGGATCTTTAACTGAGAGAATAACAAGCACAACAATCAAACACAAGAGATAATGGACACAAAAATTTTCCTCGGGGAAACCATAAAGGAGAAAACCCCGCAACTTCCTAAGAGATAGAATCAACACCAAAAGTAAAACCCCAAAACAGTAAGATGATCTCCCGACAACAGTAGTCTCTCTCTCTCTTGTCCCAGCGACTTCTTCTCTCTCAGTTATGCATTACAACTGAGTGTGAGTGAGTGTGTGATAAATAGAGAGGCTCACTCTCTATTTATACTAATTCCTGACTTGACAATAACTCACTAGGACCGACTTCTCTAAGAGAGTCTAATAACCCTAGGGCCCCATAATTGTGGGGACTTTAACTCTTGATCAATAAGGAGGGTTACCCATAATGACTTTACATGTCTTGTTTACATTATTGAATCTCTCGATAGGGAAATCGGGGTATGACATGACTTAATTACATTACAGATACTTCCCGGAATAAACATCAGGGTACAATACATAAAATATACAAGTGAATACATTCTCAAGTTACAATTACATCAACGCAGGCTTGTCTTGTTTTCTATTGTTGAGAGAAAATCGCTAACGCAAGCGTGAATTGGAAAAGCTAAATGGGATCTACTTCAACCGTCCGGAACAAGGTATGATTCGGTGTCCCTTAGTGTTAGATGTTTGGTTTCTCTTGCATATAGGGAAAGATTGATTTCCGGTGTCAAGCTGTCTATTGTGGCACCCTCAAGCCATATGAATTTTCTTTTTGTAACAACTACTCTCCATATGAGAATATTATTGTCCGCGGGACCATCCTTAGTCGGAGAGTGCTAGGACCTCTCTCAACAAGAGAGTGTTCTTGTCCGTAGGACCATCCTCAAGTAGGATACTATCATCCACAAATGAATGTAGGATGTCATCCACAAATGAATGTTGAACCAATCTCCATATCATAGTACTATCATCCGTAGAACCATCCTTAGCCAGCAAGTGCTAGGACCACTCTCAACAAGAGAGTGTTCTTGTCCGCATGACCATCATCAAGTAGGATATTGTCGTTCACAAATGAATGCAGGACTACTCTCCATATGAGAGTAATATCATCTGCAGGACCATCCTCAACCGGCAAGTGCTAAGACCACTCTCAACAAGAGAGTGTTCTTGTCTGCAAGACCATCCTCAATAAATGAATGCTAGGATACACTTGTCTGCAAATAAATGTTGGACCTCATCAATATCTATAAGCATATCGATAAACGTGACTAACATTCTTCGTACTGGCATACCATTACCATCTCATTCTCAATAATAATCTTATCATCACTCCCTCTTTCAAGGGAGGTCCTTTAAGACTACACCAAGGTTGTCTCAAAAGTGTTCAAACTTTACACGAGACAGAGGCTTAGTTAGCACATCAAAAATTTGTTCCTCTATAGGAACATACTGGAGCTTTCATGATTCCTCTCTGCACCATATGCTGGATGTAGTGATACTTTATCTCTGTATGCTTTGACTTATCATGAAACATCAAGTTCTTTGTTAGCTTGATGCATCTCTAGTTGTCACAATAAATATCAGTTGCATCTATCTCGGCATTAAACAATCCTGCCAATAGTTTGCAAAGCCATATTGCTTCGCTACAGGCTAAAATGCTGCAATGTAATCAGTCTTGGCTGTACTGAGGGCAACACTAGTTTTCTATCTACTAATCCATGAGATCATACCCACTGTCAAACTGAAACAACATCCCGAGGTGCTCTTTCTGCCTTTAGCACTTCCTCTTTGCATATACAATGAGTTCGTCCTCTCATGTTAGGTCATCGACATATACCGGTCTTCTGCCTTCAACCTTAAAGTAAAGGTTGGAACCCGCTTTACTCTTGGTAAATCCTAATTCCATCATAAATTTGTCCATCCTGTCATACCATGTCAAACTCAGATATATTTTTTAGTCATTCCCTCTAAAGTAGAGCATCATCCTCCCTCTGCATTTTGTACTCTATGTATCTAAACATTTAGTACTGGAGTGACGGGTAGAATCCTGTGCTACTGATATTTTATGTATCCATCTTAGGTCACTGGATACCAAGATCCTCTATCTTGAAATTTGTTGAAAAGTTCATCTTGCACCCATCTGTGAGCTTATCGTCCTCTATAGGCTTCCATCTTCAACCTTGTAGCAAAGCTTAAGATATTCATCACTCTAGGCGATATTCAAGCTCCTCATGTAATTGGATGTTCTTATCCATGGGTGCCTTCTGAGCTCGTACAAATCCTTTTGTGGAAATGTGGTTCAATGCTCGATATACACTTCTACTTCATTAGAGAAGTGCGTCTGGTAAATGGAGTATGTCATGCCATAGACTACTCCCTCTTTTTGAGAGAAACCACAGACCTTTCTTTGTATCCCTCTATGCTTCCATCTGTTGCATAATTGATCTTGTAGATCCACATGGAATACACTACATACATCCCTTCAGGTCTCAAAACAACATTCTAGACATCATTCCCCATGATCAACTGGTACACTTTGATCATAGTCTTCTTCCATTTCTCCTTAGCTACTTCTTCATAGTTGGAAGGATCTGCATCAATGATGTCACTCAACAGTGCCACATAACTAGAGTGTATATGAGGCCTCTTACTTTCGTTGAAAGTCATGTCATACTTTCCTTCATCTTGAATTATCTCTCATGCCCAAGATGGTCTTCATCTCTCGAGGTGGATCTACCGCTCTCTTTAGGTCATATCATAATTTTTATATTCTTCTGAAGCTCTTTCTTCTGCCACGGTGTCTTTGCTGGGAGCTTCAGGTTCATCTTCATGTATGTTTATTGGAGTGAATCTTATAAATGAACTGTCATCACTTGTTTTTCATAACAAGTCTCATCCTTGTTTTCTTATAGCTGATTGTACACGATCTTTCATATAAGTCAAATTTAGTTGCATGATTATAAATATTTCATTATTTCCAAAACATATTAATAATTACGAATTCTATATGTCACACAGTCATGCAACTATATTAGACAATGCTACATCATTCATCCATATCCCATATATGGTAACTTCCTATATTCCTTCCATCTCTACCTTAACATTATTGAGATTGTGCACCAATCCCAATATGTCAGCAAAGAGGTTTCATTCTAGATAAGCATCAATGTTGTACAACACCATATACTACTTACATGTAAGTGAGTAGTATACTATTCATAAATGCAAGCACTCAAACATGCATATTACATAAAATGAATATAAACATGTACACAACTAAACAATAACACTTATCTTTGTTTGTTTGGTGGGTGGACTCCTTCTTGATCCTTATGTCTTTGCAAGAATAAATGGAGCCTCTATTTCATCATTTGATTCTGGGAACGTGTGTATTGGTTCTGAGTGTCACTAACTGTATTCCTTCTTATTCAATGTTGAAATAAATAAGAGTATGATATTTGTCTTCACCAAAAGAATTCATATTCCTCATCGCTTGAGGAATATTCCCTTTCTTCTTTGAAGATTTTATTAGTTGGTTCATCATCTTCAACGGTGTGAGCATGATGTATTTTCTTGTTTGACTTCTTGTTGAAGGAGCCTCTATTTTTGGGACAGTCTGGAATAGTGTCCCTTCTCAGCACAAGTGTAGCATCAAATGTTGGAAGAATATCTTCTGAATACCTTTTGCCTTCTGTTGTGATGATGGTCCTCCTTCTTTCTATTATTTTTTCTGGAGTGAACTGTGAGAGCTTGATCTACAGTTGCTCCCATATTCTCCTTTCTTGTTATGAGCTGAGCTTCTTCTTTTGTGAATTCTTCCCATAGTCTATTGAAAGAGGCCAACTTCCTTCTTGCACATATTCCTTGAATTTATGAACCCCATGATCTTGGGAGGCCATTCAAGGTGGTTATAACAATCTCTCCTTCTTTCGTATTCTCTTTGACTACTTCAAATTGTGCCTTGATTTGAGAAACCCTTGTGACATGGGACTGCATGGTCTATGAGTGCTATATCTTCACATTCTTCAGTTGGTTCCTCAACGTCATCAACTTCATCAAAGCATCGAACACTTCCTTAGGTGTCTTCAAGGATGACACATGAGGGATGAGATGATCCTTAATAGAATGTGCAATGATTCTCTTGGACTTAACCAAGTTCTTCTTATGATTATCCTTAGCCTCATCTCCCTCTGGATCTGGAACTTTCTTATTGGCATACCGATCCAAATAATTTTCTTCAAGGATCAGGGAGATCCTATACTTCCATGCCCGAAAGTTGTCAACTCCCCTAAGCTTATCATCAAGATGGGTGTGATGAGCCATTTTGAAATGAGAACATCAAATGGAAATAACAAAGATATAGATCTTACTGATTTGAGGTGTCTGACCTAGTTCCGGAGCTAGATGATCTAGGGTTTTGTTAGATTAACCCTAAATTTCCAAACTTGGAATTTCAAACTTCTGATTCGACAAGAAAATGCGCCTCTTCAAGGCGAGTTGTCCAATGTACTCCTTTCTTAAAAAACTGTGGTGGGAAGCCTCCGAAACTTGATGCCCTAGTTTCTTTTCGCAGTAAAAAATTGAAATTCCACATAATGAGAAACTTCTTCCATAGAAATATGCGCACTCCTATGGCAGGTTTGATGGTCTTCCTTTTTTTTCCAATTGATCGGCGAAGGGAAATGGCCGGAACAGGAAGCCCTAGTTTCTTCAATTTCTTCTGCATAATTTCCTAATCTTGTTTCTGCTATATCTCTGAAGTTTCTGCTTTGAAAGGTAAGAAAATTTGTCTTGAGATAGCCTTGTTTGTCTTCTTTCCGACCCCACAATTTAGATCATAATTGGATTCTCCAAGTGGGACTTATGTTAAGTTTCCCAAGGTGACTTGTGTTAGTACTGTTCATCATAGAAAACTTGTATGGACTGCCATGTGTCGCTATTTCACCTTTGGGGTCTGAAACTCGAACCACAGAAACTAAAGTCTGTGCCCTAGCTACAACATCTTATGAAATTTGATTTGGACCTTCCTAGCTTGAGATATAACATTCTCCCTAGGTCTCATATTTGAGACTGGATTCTTAAGGAGGTTGGAACCTTGATTTGGAGGAATCATATCTCCTAAAGTATAGTGAATATGTGGTTGAAAATCACACACAAAGTACATCTTCAGGTTGTCCAAGTTTCAGCTCTTGAGCCTTCTCCAATCTCGAGTTATAATGAAAGCCCCAAGATGACTAGATTTTGTCTTCTAGGGTTTTCAAGCATAAAACCCTAATATCCATTAGCTATAGTTGTAGCAGTGTTTCAACTGCACTAAGACTTCTTTCAGGGTGGTTTTGATACCATGTTAATATTTCAATGGTTATACAAGATCTAAAAATATTTAGCATCATGACATCATAGCCATATACAAAAGGATCATTGAAATAAAGACAAGCACAACCACACAAAAGAACACATAGATTTATCTTAGGAAACCCTCATGGGGGAGAAAACCCAACAAAACTTCCTCGATATAGACTTCAACCAATTACAATGTAAGACCCAATGAATAAGACTTATAAGACCCCAAGAATAATACCAGACTGCTTCCTCTCTCCTAGATGGACCGCTCCTTATCTCTCTAGCACAATTGCTTGAGTGCTCTGCTTGTCTAAGTGAGGTATGCACCTTTCCTATTTATATTAATCAACTGAGAGGCCTAATAACCCAACAAGGTTGACTTTTTCTTGATGGCAAGGCCGACTTGCCTTGGAAGACTCAAAAATACATTTTAATAATACTTTTGTGGGTACTACTGACCCGACTTACAACAGAGGTTTAACCTCAAGACTTTACATAAACAAATACATCAATAACATCCTTAATCGAAGGAACACCATCTTTAAAAAAAGTAAAATAATAATACAAAATATGATATCTTCCACAATTACATTTCTTTAACATTGCTAACTACGATGGACTTGTAAAACTCATCAAAATAATGATACTACATGTTGTGCCTTATGTTAAAACATGTCATTCTCTTCCTTCTAAAGAACTCTTGCTTCAAAACATCGAAAGATGATACAAATAAGAATTTTTCTTAATTATTATTTATTGTTTTTGTGCTTAATTATCCATTAATTTCATTAATTCCACTACTTGTTTTCTTAAAGATATAAATATCATTATTTATCATGTCAATGAAGTTTAAGACTTTTTTAATAAAAAAGATATTAATACATTTTGATTTTTTTTCTTCTTATATATTAATTTCGTCACTTATTAACTTATTTCTTTGAACCAATTATTACATATTTCTTATAACAAATTATTATTGAACATTTAGATTAGTTCCATTTTCTTTCTAATGTGAAAATTGGTACCTTAAATTTTCTAGACCTTATCAATACGAAAAACATTATTTGAAGTTTCTCCAATCTTCTTCTAAATATTTTTTTTAAATGGTTATTATTTTTTTCATAAATTTTTCATATATATTAAATAAATATTAACTTTATAAAAAATGTTTGATTATGATTTTGTAACTTGATTATTTTGTTTTATTCGAAAAAAATATTTTATATATTTTTGTTTTTCTTTCTTTGATATATAGGTTTTTATTTGTTTTGATCTCTTATATATATATATATCCCATTTTAATAATGATATGATTAAGTGAAACTTTTTTACTATATTTTTTTAATCTATTTCTAATTTTTGTTTTTAATGTGATTCACAATCTTTAGGGGTTGTTACATCCATATGAAGAGATCACGGAGGTTCCATTAAAATGGGTCTCATCCCTTACTCTCATTACGAAGCTAACCCAATGGGGATATCAAGTAAAACCCTTATATATCAATGTATAGCCATTCAAGGATTTAACCTCAAGACCTTTTGTTCACAACTTACAATATTCAACAACTTGAACTAGTCCACCAAATTCAATTTCTAATTATTTTTAATTCATTTTTAACATTTTTATTTATTCATTTATTATCTTTTTTAATCCATCTCTAATTTTTTCTATACTCATGGTTTTTAAGAAATCCTTTATCCATCCATTAAACCAGGTTTTTTTTTTAATATAATTTTAAATGAAAAATCATCATATATTATAATTTAAGTTATACCACCGTACAAATGCTTCACCATCTATTTAAAAAAAACACCTAAATAATTCCACTTTTCATTACATTATAAAGTCATTCATGTTCACTTTTAAATTCATCTCCACGTAACCTTGTTATTACCACAAGGTAGGTATTGAAAGACTAAAGCCACACGATTTTGGAATGGCTTAAAGGGATGGCAACTTTGAATAATGCTATTTACCTTTTATAGGCGTAGCATTTGGGGGTGTTTTGGGATCGACGACCAAAACCACCCAATTATAGTCAGACTGCTATCTCTCCGTAAGGAAGGCATCATCAATTACATTTGACAGTATCTTTTCTTAAGAAACTTATTATAACTATGTTTTGAACCTATATCTTTAGTGTTGTATCTTCTCAATAGCAATCAATCACTTTTTTTGCCAAATGTGGTTTAGAAAGGAAGGGTTGTATTTACAAACTTTGACTTTGAGTTTGGACCTTCTATACTTATATGCATATCTATCTTTAAAGTTAAAATATAATATTTAGTATGCGAGCTCTTAGATATACTTTTGGGAGGTGGTTGTTCCCTGGTTAAAAAAAATGCAAATGATATATTTCCACACAATTCAAAACCAAAGTATAAATTATATGAAAATATATCACTTGATGTATTGACCTAAATGAGAAGTGCTCTAACCTTCGAGAAGGGGTGATAAAGAAGCATGCCATTGGTGCATTAATTGATGTAAGTGGAGATAGAGTGTGTGGCATTATGCAAAGGAGAAGACAATGAGATTGTAATAAAAATAAATAGTTTAGTAACTTAGTTAGTAATTTGTTATTTATTAATTAACGACTTGATAGGTCACAACATTTAATGGTGACCCTTGATTTGTATAAAGTCGCATTGTACTCCTTGTAAAAACATCAAATCAATAAATAAAATATATCTTTTGGAATTTCATTCCAAGTTGGTATGAGAGCTCAACGATCTCCATCTTGACGTTATTCATTCTCCACACCGACCCATTCACTTCTCTCCCATCTCTTCCTCGCGTCCACTCCTCTCCTGCTTACGTCGCGTCCCTCTTCACTCCCTCTTCACTCCAGAAAATATATAATATTAAATAATAATAGTAATAATATTATTATTTGAATATTAAATATTTTTTTGGAAAATCTTTTTGAGAACTATTAAAGTTTTTTGTTGTTGTTGCATATAATAATATTATTAACAATTTAATAATAATAATATTATTGTAATTAAATATTTAATAGTTAACCTATCCCCAATCCAAAATTAGCAACATGAATACAAGAAATAAAGAGAGAAACCCTCAGGAGAACAAGGATGCATCCATAAAGTCAGAAGATGATCCAGTTCAAAAGATACTAGCAAAGCTTGAGCAAAAAGATGAGGACATTCGAAGAAGATTTGCAACCAATTTTTGGCTCCAAGAAGATTTTGAATTTGGTGAAGCGAGAAGAGTCTTCGGCTCTGGTTTGTGCTTGGGAGGATCTGGGTTTGTTCTTGAATCGTAGGATCGTGAACCCCTTTGTTATTTCACAGTTGCTCCAGGATCTAGAATCAACACATTTGAATTTTCTGATAGATCTTGGCTCCAAGAAGATTCTGATTCTGTTGAAGCGAGAAGAGCCTTCGGCTCTGGTTTGTTCTTTAGAGGAGTTTTTGAATAGCATGAGCTGTTGCTGTTGAAGGAAGAGTGGATCCACGAGCAAAGAGACTGCGACCTTTTACAGGAATTTTGGAAGACTCTGGTCTTGATTGGATGTACTACGATCCTCCAATTGTGTTTGACCGTGGTAGTTTGCTGATCTGATCTGGTAGCCCTGGGTGCCGAGAGCAGCTGCTCTACTGGATTGCACTATTAAAGGAAGATTTTGCTGTTATTGATTTTCTATATAAAAATGATTCACAATGAAGTAGATTGGTGCTCTTAGACTTCTCTTATGGACGCCAAAGGGGAACCTCCTCCTCCTCTTCCACTTGAACTGGATGCCTTTAAACGATGGTTGCCTCCTGTGGCAAGAGGAAAGGGTGTCCAAATATACAAAGATTTATGAAGAAAGCAGACATTCCCTTTGTTGAATTGCATGCTGAATGGACATGTCGAACGACATTAAATCTAGCTGAGAGAGGGCTTATCGGGTAATTTTCAAGTCTCTGGCCTTCTCCTAAAGCTATTGATGGACGGGTTCAAAGAAACTGGAGGCCCTTGGTAACTAAAGGTATTCGAAACCACCTGGTTGGTAGAGGATATTATGTTTTTATTTTTTATTCAGCTGAGGATCATGACCTTATTTTTCGAAGCGGTCTATACTTCATGGGCCCTCAGGGGCTTTATTTGAATAAGTGGACTCCAGATTTTGATCCTACCTAAGATGTTTTGTATGTTGTTCCTGTTTGGGTAAGGCTTCCTCACTCACCTTTACATTGTTGGAACTCAAAATCTCTGGAAACCATTGGGAACAAGCTAGGAAAATATATCGATAGGGCAGAAAGGAAAGATCAATATTCGTGTGCAAGAATATGCGTTGAAGTAGATTTGGAGATAGGGATGCCTGAGGCGATCAATTTAACAGTAGCTGAATGGTCTCACATCCAGGAGCTAGATTACAAACAACTTCCTTTCAAGTGTCCTTACTGCCATGGATATGGTCATTTTTCCCGAAATTGCAAGAAAAAATTAGAAGAAGATCTTGAAAAAGAGAAGGCTGATCAGTGGACTCAAGTTCAAAAAATAGGTATTTCCATCCAGGACAATATAAAGAAATGCAAAGAAGGAAAGACTAGGAATGGAGCCACTGTAGATGGGAAGAGACTCCCTAAAACAAAGGAAGTAGAAAAGCCCATTGCTTCATCTAATCATTTTGTTGTTTTAAGTTCTTATGAAGATATACTTATTCTTGAAGAGGGTGAAATGTAGTGCTTAATTGAGTAGGACGAATACGTAGAAGTAAACACCGGACCATTGGAACAATCTTGAACAACAAATTCAGAACTACCTAGTGTAGGTCCAAACTTGCAGGAAAATTGTCCTTCTCTAAATGGAGCCAATCCATCTCCATCTTATGCAAAAATAATAAAGAAGAAACCGATTGACAGTTCTGGCTCTTTTGAAGAAGATTCTATTGAGTAAATCTCCAAAAAGGCAGGTAGGAAGTCTCAAAAGGAGGCTAGAGAAGAAGAGGTAGAGAGATTAAAGATACAGGGCATCCAGTCCACATTTGAAATGTCACTTAGCAGAAGAAAGAGGACAAGACCCCCAAAGGGAGTAATAAATCCCTCTCTTTCGGGTAAATAATGCAGATCATCTCTTAGAATTGCAGGGGTTTGGGGAATCCAAACAAAGCAAAAGCGGTTAAAGTTTTAATGAGAATGGATTCCACTGATATTCTTTTGCTTCAAGAGACAAAGATACAAGAGGAAGCTCTTCTATTCTTAAGTAGAACAAAGTGGAAAATGAATGCTATTAAGGCGGTCAACATGCGCGGTACTTTTGGGGGCCTTGCAACCTTATGGTGCGAGGATAAGTTTCTTATGAAAAGCTCGCTTGTTAACCAACACTGGATTTATACAGAACTTCAACATATTTCAAGTAAGATCTCTATGGCTCTTTTCAATATTTATGTCTCAGTAAATTTTAAGGAAAAAAAAGAATGTTGGAATTCACTGTCAGATTTCTTAGAAATCTATTCTCCTATAAATATAATAGTGACAGGAGATCTGGATATAACTTCAGACCCTAAAGAGAAAAAAAGGTAGAGTTCGTTGTAAGGATCCTTTTCAAGAATCAGTGGAGTCTTTGATCCAAGCTAGCGATCTTATTGACTTTAAACCTAAGAAAGGTCATTTTACTTGGTCCAATAACAGAGTAGGAGCTGCCAATATCTCTTCTCGTCTTGACAGGTTTCTGATTCAAAGTTCCTTGATGGAGGGGAAATTCATAATCTCAACCAAAATTCTTCCTAAATTAACTTCAGATCATCATCCTATTTCTCCAATGGTCGAAGAAGAGGAAGATCTTGGTCCAATTCCGTTTCGTTTCAGTCCACTTTGGATTGAAACAGATGACTTTTGGGAAACAATGACACAATCATGGACTCGGTATGTAGAAGGATCCCCTAGCTTTGTTTGGGAGTAGAAACTTAAGAGCACTAAGTATGCATTGAAAAATTGGGCAAAAAAATCTCTCAGTACTCCGATGAGCAGTAGGAAAGAGAAAGTGCAGGAGTTAGCATAGATTTAGTTAGGAATAAAGGAAATTGAAATTACCAAAGCTCGGCTAGATGTTGAACAATCTGCTCAAATTAAAACCTTTCACTCTTTTTGTCAGGAAGAGGAATACCTTAGGCTGAAGTCTCGTAGTCTTTGGTTGTAAGCGGGAGATAAAAACACAACCTTCTTCCACTCACAATGCAGATCTATACTTTCACGTAATCATATCTCGAAAATCTCCACAGGTGAGGGGGAAATCATTAAAGGTCACGATCAATTAAAACAGGCTGCACGAAGGAATTTTCAACACTTGTTTGAGGAGGATGGAATCTATGATGGTGAAGTGACTGATGATTTT
The DNA here is from genome assembly GCA_001517045.1 of Pseudotsuga menziesii. Lineage (NCBI taxonomy): Eukaryota > Viridiplantae > Streptophyta > Pinopsida > Pinales > Pinaceae > Pseudotsuga > Pseudotsuga menziesii. The sequence goes on along the minus strand of LPNX010491234.1, from coordinate 386,744 downwards.
TCAACTAATGTCCCCTCTATTGTCAGCTCAGAGGGTAGCGCTGGTCTAATGAAGCCCTTCTCTGAAATTTTTTTTTTGGATGTCATCTGGGCAATGGAGCTGGATAAAGCTCTTGGGCCGGATGGCTTTTCCTTCCATTTTTACAGAGTTTGCTGGAAAATTATAAAAACTGATCTGCTCCACATGGTGACATCCTTTAAAACAAAAGATAAAGTGGGAGGATGTACTAATTCTACTTTTCTTGCTTTAATCCCAAAGGAAGTTAATCTTATATCTTTTGACAGGTTTTGACCTATCTTGCTATGTAATGCCTCCTACAAGATCCTTGCTAAACTTTTAGCTAATTGAATCAAGCCTTTGTTAGGGAATTTGATCTCTCCTCTTCAGGAGGTTTGTAAAAGGTAGGCATCTAGTCGATAATGTAATTCAAGTCCAAGAAGCCCTCCATTTCTGTTTTCAAAGGAAGGAGAAAGGGATATTAATCAAGATGGATATGAAAAATTCCTTTGATCAAGTAAATATTTCCTTTCTCTATCAAGTCCTTCTCTCTTTTGGTTTTAGCGTTGAGTTTGTTAACTTGATAAAAGCTTGCACAGATAGACCCTGGATAGCGCCTCTAGTCAATGGTAGACCTTCATATTTTTTCCAAGCTACAAGAGGACTTCGACAATGATGTCCTCTGTCACCTTTCCTCTACATATTGATGGAAAAATATCTTAGTAGAAAGCTTACAGTTGAAAAGGAAGAAGGTTATATTCCAGGCATTAAGACAAAAAGGGGAGTGGATCCTATAAATCATGCCCTCTTTGCCGATGATTCACTCCTTTTAGTATGGGCCTCATTAAATATTGTTCGGGCCTTTAATGAAATTCTTAATTTTTTTTGCTAAATGTCAGGAGCTCTGATAAAGAAAAATAAAAGTGTTGTCTATGGATGGAATGTAGATCATTCGACAATACTTCGAATAGCTCATTCCTTGGGTTTCCCTGGCTTTGATAAGTGGGAGAAGATCAAATACATGGGATTACCTCTAACCCTTGGACCAAGTCCTCCTTCCCTTTGGTTTGAAGTTATAGCTAAGATAAAATCCAAAATTGCATCTTGGGGTGGATAGTGGTTAGCCAAGGCTGGAAAGTTGATTTTGATAAAGGTTGTCCTATCAACCCTTCCCATCTTTCAATCCTCTCTGTTGCTTGCTCCCAAGTCAATCACGTCTTAGGTTTCGAAACTTCTGCGAGACTTTCTTTGGAATGGTGGCAAAGGAAATCAGAGTAAGATGCACCTGGTAAGTTTGGACATTCTCAATATACCTTTAACGGAAGGTGGACTGCAGATTCATGACCATGTCTTAGCAAATCTAGCTATGGGAGGGAAAATCACTTGGTAGCTGTTTGCAGACAAAAAGCATCTGGTAAGCAAGATTTTTTGGATGAAACATCTAAATGGAGGTTCTTTGAGAAACTTAAAAGCAGAAACACCCCTCAAGGTACAACAATATGGAATTTATGAAGAAAAGGAATATATCATATTCAACATCAATTATACAGAATCCATGGAAATGGGGAGAGGATCTTACTATGGGAATATAGTATCCTAGGGAACCCCCCTCTCTCTTTCTTAATTTCATTAAATCCGATCATGTTATTGTTTGTCAATGAAGGATTTATTCAGCTTGCAGATATATGCTCGGCTTGCAGATATATGCTCTTGGGACATTGATGGGAATTGGTCAGATTGGTCATTGCGAGAGCTTCCAGAATCCCTTCTGTCGTTAGAAAAATGGTAGCTCTCCACGCTCTCAGGTTTAGCTCATGTTCATCGCTCCTCTAAGGACAAATGGGGGTGGGGACGTTCATGTTTTTATTCTGCAGCTTAAGGATTTTCTGCTCTTCAATCTCCTCGTCCCTCTTTGTTTCCTTTGACACTGTAGAAAGAAGTTTGGTCATCGTTCAGTCTGCCCAAGGTAAAAAATTTCACTTGGCTACTCATGCATAAACGAGTGCTGAAAGGAGAAAATTTGTTAAAGCGTGGGTTCAATGGACCGTTCAGATGCATCGTCTGTAATTTAGCCTTCGAAACTTTGGATCATGTCTTCATTGACTCCAGTTTTACTTAGATCGTGTGGGGAAGGGTCCTTCAAGGTTTGAAAGTCTCTGTCCCTTTACAAATTGATTTTGTTTCTCTCTTCATCAATTAGAAAGACTAGAATCCTTTTAAATGAAATCAAAATTCAGAGTGGAATAAAATCTGGTAATCTATGGCAAAATTCTTATGGTGGACGCTGTGGATTGCTAGAAATGAGTGGATTTTCAACAATAATTCTTTGAAGTTAGCAAACGTTGCTGTCAAAGTGAAAGCATTCATTGTGGAAGCTGTTGGAAAATTGAGTGTTTCCTCTCTACCTCTTGAAGTAGACGTGTGGCTGGGTTCCTGTTTGACTGGTGAAAGGAGGGCAACGATTAAAAACCTGACCCTTTTCAATTCTGGCGATTACGAGACAATGCATCGGTTTTCTCCTTATGGTGGAAGAGGAATGCAATTCCCACTATATTCTTTGACGAAACGTCCAAGGGAAACCCCTGGATTGTTGGTGCAGGTGGAGTGATTCTTTCTTTAGACATGTCTAGTGAAATCTGTTTCAATTGGGGTCTAGGGAAATGCTCGAACAATCAAGAAGAATGCTACAATATTCTTAAGGCGTGCCAGATAGCAAAAGATATTGGATATAATACAATCCAGATATTTCAGAGATTCAGAGTTGTTGATCAAATTGTTGAATTATGACGATCATTTTAGCAATCCTTCATTGAATAAATCCCTCCAGAGATTTTGAAATATACTGAAAGACTTTGATGGGGTAGTTTCATATCATATTCTGTGAGAGTTGAATAAACAAGTAGATTATCCGACAAATAAAGCCTGTTTTCTCTCCCAAGGAAGCCTCAGCATTAATGGAGAATCCAACTCATTTCACCCGTTACCTTAATCGAGGTTCATCACGGTGTGATCTTATAAGAAGGATTTTCAATACCATGTGTTCTGTAAAAAATTTGATCTTGTCGAAGTAGCAATTTTGCTCTTTGTGTAATTGGTTGATAAGGAAATAGCCCAACCAATCCTGTAATTAAAAAAAAAATAGCTGTTTGAGTTAAAAAAAAGATGAGGACATTCATGACCTAAAGCTAGAAATTATCTCATTGAGAGACCAAGTTAAATGAGGCAATAACTCATATACAGGCCCAAGTCATAACATCGTTCACAAGGTCAAGATTGATTTACCAATGTTAGATGGCAAAAATAATCGAGACAGGATTCGATGGATCAACAAAATCGAAAAATATTTTGGAATGTACAATATCTATGGCAACGACGACAAATTGAATGTTGCAGCAATGTGCATGGATAAAACCGCTTGTGAATAGTTCTTATGGTGGGACTCATCAATGAAGGGGGGAAGACTAGTTAGTTACTGGGACACCTTCAAGAAAAATTTCTTTAAACTATTTCAAGACATGGAAGAAACCAAAATCTACAGTAATCTCACTCGTTTACAACAAGAAGGAGTCATGGATGAATATTTTAATGATCTATTGGTTTTGGCCACTCGTGTCCAAGATATAACTAAAGAATGACTCCTACCAATTTCCATTGGTGGGCTGAAACAAAGTATTCAAAGCGAGATAAAATTATTAGACGTCAAAGACATGGAAGAAGCCTGCCAAAAAGCAAAATTAATTGAAGAAAAGGAAAAATCACAACGTTCCTTGGTTTGTATACCACCCCACCTAAGAGCAAATGGGAAAAAGGACAACAATCCATGTCGTAAGTGTAATGCCCCTAATTGGTTTCCAGGACATAAGTGTAAAAATAAGAATCTATTATTGTGCGAAAAAGATAATCTGGATGATGATATTGATGAAGAATCAAGCAACGCACCTTCCTCTGACATAGAGTTAGATAGCGATGAGACTCAAAAAGAGGAGGTTAACATCACACCAACGCTCTCAGTGGATGCAATGATAGGTATTTCTCAACCCCAAGCCCTCAAATTGTTTGGCCATATAAAAAACACTAAGGTGACGGTGTTGGTCGATAGTGGGAGTACACACAACTTCATAGAATCTAGGGTAGAAAAACAATTAAACATATTCATCTACCCTACCACCAGATTCCCAGTATCCATACCAAGAAACAAGACCACACCGTTCTACGGTAAATGCCATAAAGTAGAACTAGCTATAAAGGGCTACAAGCTAAGATCGTTAATGTATGTTATGGAAATCAGAGGGGTTGGCATTGTTTTAGGTGCACAATGGTTGAAAACACTGGGGACGGTCAGATTAAACTTACAAGAACAATTTATAAAGTTTTATGAAAATGGGAGGAAATATAAACTTTACAGTATTAATTTCCTGCCTCCCCAAATTGTCTCATCCAATAAAATGGAAAAAATGATAAAAAGGGAGTTCAAGCCTTCTTCTTACACTGCTATGCTATGGAAAGAACAACTGACGAAAGACAAAATACTGACCCATGTGAATTAGAACAAATCCTAGGGGAACATAGAGACATATTCCAAAACCCTCCTCATGTCCTCCTGCCCCCATGTTCTAGGGATCACATCATCGAGTTGATTCCAGGATCAACTCCAATTGGAAAAAAGTCATACAAACAACCTCACAGGAACAAATCAGAGATCGAATGTTTGGTGCTAAACTATTAGACGCTGGAATAATCACATGTAGTAAGAGTCCTTTCTCTGCACCATTCATACTCGTTAGGGAAAAATATGGATCGTATAGACTTTGCATTAATTATCGAGTGTTCAACAAAGTCACCATAAAAGATAAATTCTCCGTTTGATTTGTTGATGAACTTCTCGATGAGCTACATGGTGCAAAATATTTTTATAAACTAGACTTAAAATCAGGATATTACCAAATCTGTATTCGAGAAGAAGATGTCCCCAAAACATCTTTCTGCACCCATGAAGGTTTATATGAATTTTAAATGATGCCATTTTGATTATCCAATGCTCCGATAACATTTCAAGCATTAATGAATGGCTTGTTTCTGCCTTACCTAATGAAGTTCGTGCTAGTGTTTTTGATGATATACTTATTTGTAGGTAAAACTTGGAACTCGCACCTCAAGCATGTAGAAACAATATTGAAGCTTCTAGAAGAAAACAAATATTATGTTAACAAATCAAAAGGTAGTTTATGGCAAAAATAAATAGAATTTTTGGGGCACATTGTTTCAACTGACGACATTAAGATCGATCCCAAAAAAAATTATGGTGATCCCAGAGTGGTCGTCCCCCAGGTCAATTACATCATTAGGAGGATTTTTGGGTCTAACAGGTTATTATAGAATATTTGTTCTCAACTACACCCAAATTGTAGGACCCCTAACATCACTATTAAAAAGGGACGCTTTTAGATGGGATAAGGATGCAGAAACTTGTTTTGAACAATTGAAAACCCTAATGACATCCACACCAGTGTTAGCAGCTCCTGATTTTACAAAGACATTCATCCTTGAATGTGATGCTTCAGGGATAGGCTTAGGAGTTGTTCTCATGCAAGATAAACATCTCATTGCTTTCGAAAGACGAAAGTTAAAACCAAGTGAGCAAACAAAATCCACATACAACTAGGAAATGTTTGCAATAATGCATGCCCTTGTTAAATGGAAGCAATATTTTTTCAGGACAAAATTTCTTGTTAAAATAGACCACAACAACCTGAATTATTTTCTAACTCAAAAAAATCTCTCTCTTGAAAAATAGAAATGGGTAAGCAAAATCCAAGTCTTTGATTTGGACATTTTGTATAAAACAGGCAAGGAGAATAGGGTTGCAGACAACTTACCAAGAAAACATGAGAGTGATGCCTCACTATGTGCCATGTCCATAGTTGTTCCTGAATGGATTTAAGAAGTCCAAAGTGAGTTTGTGAAAGAACTAGAGACAAGGAAGCTAATTGAAGAAGTTGAAAACAACAAGGCAACAAAATCCAAATATTCATGGGAAAAAGACATACTACAGTACAAAGAAAGAATACATTTACTCATAATTTGATCAAAATTCAAAACTCAAGCCTTGAAAGAGAACCGTGAATCACCAACAACGGGCCATGTTGGTTTCTTTAAAACATACAACAATACCCACCAATCCTTCTTTTGGAAGGGAATGGAGATTGATATCCAAAAATATGTGGCTGAATGTGATACTTGTCAAAGGCAGAAGTTCGAAATGATGGCTCCTCCCGGTCTCTACAACCCCTTCATATTCCAGCCCAAAAATGGTTTGAGGTATCCATGGATTTTATCACCGACCTTCCTACATCAAAAGGAAAGGATAGTATATTTGTAGTCATTGACAAATTAACAAAATATGCTCATTTCATTAGTATTTCATCCAAAGCAAAAGCAAGCCAAGTCGCATATAGTTATGAAAGAATATATTTAAGCTCCATGGGTTTCCCAAGGTTATTTTTAGTGACAGGGACCCCAAATTTACCACCAAATTCTTGAAAGAATTGTTCCACCAAGTTGGGACTTCATTAACTATGAGTACCTCGTACCACCCCCATACAGATGGACAAACAAAATTATTAAACAAATGCCTTGAAGGATACCTGAGGAATTATGTGAATGGCTGACAAACTCAATGGGTACAATGGCTACACCTTACAGAATGGTGGTACAATAGTACATATCATACATCAACAAAAATGTCACCTTTTGAAGCCTTATATGGGTATCCACATCCTACAACAAGAGAATATGTCATCGACAATTTCAAATTTCCAGCAGTAAGAGATTACCTAGAGACATTTGATGAGGTGATCTACATTTTGAAGAACCATCTCAAACAAGCAAGAAATCACATGAAACAACAAGTAGAATAAAAAAGAACTGACTGAGAATTTGAAGTTGGCGATTGGGTGCTTGTTCACCTTCAACCATACAAACAAACTTCACTAAAAAATCCCAAAAATCATAAACCTGTACCCAAGTTCTATGGCCCATATTGTTGTAGAGGAAAGTTTCCTATGGTTGGATTTAAGAGGAAATCAACATACTGGGGTTGAAAGAGAGATGCATATAGTTATCCAAGCAAATATAAACATGATTAAGAGATTATAATGGTTCATACCTTAGACAAACAAAGGTTGATCCAAGCAACCCTTCAATCCTCCTCTTGCTCCTCTTGCTCCAAGAGACCTGCAAAACGAATTATACCTTCCTCAAACCAAATAGACTATATGAAAGGAGATTATGTCCAGTAAAACATGAAATCCTAAGCTAATATACATCATCATATAATCAAAACAGAGATTCAAACACACATTAAACAATGATTTGCGAAGAAGAAGGACATCACATATTTATTAATCATGAGAGAAGTATAAATATTACCTTCTCTTCAAGTCAAGCACCTCATGAAACCTTGATATGGTTCTGCTACTTCTCTTCTCCAAGGAACTCAGCCTCCAAGCTCTGCAACACAAGGAGATATATTCTAGGGCAAAGGTGGGGGAAAGAGAGTCCCAATTCCTCCAGCATAACAATGCAAAATTCAAGTCTCCTCTCATGGACCTCTCTCCCTTTATTTATACATTTTTGAATAGGGGTTAGTTACAACTTCCCAATTTAGTTCCATAAACTCCCAAACCACCCCTAATTCGAGATTTTTCATATTTTTCATATTTTTGGCCACTACAAGATGTATTCGCGAGTACCATGAAGGTAGAGTCGCGAGTAGAGGTGAAACTCGCGGGTATGCTTCACAAAAGTCACAAATAGTTCAAATATTCTCATTTTTAGGGTGCTTTTGTGAATTTCCATCCTTTTTAGTCTTTTGTAGAATTGTTCCTGACTTGAATACCTTTCTGATGGTCCAGAGAAGAGGTCAAATAGAGTTACATAACTCTGGATATGGCTCCTCCAAGTTAGGTGTTTTTTCAGTGACTTTTCTGAAGTGTCGTCATGTGACAAAATCATGGGAAAGTGGTCACAGGAAGATAGTGTGTCATTTTGGGATATAATAGATGCCCCCTAATGTATGAGGTTATATGGGAAGATGATAGCCGAATACATTATAAAGGAAACAACTGAGTATGGAGAGAGCAGAGAATCCAAGATCGAAAAGCTAGAACCGAGGTACCTGAAAGAGAGATAGATGTCAGACAAAACTGATCTCTGGGACATACAGGTCCATGTACAAATCATCTGCATAAATATACAGGCAGATCCAACATATGTATAATTGAAGTAACTATCATGGTCGCTCAATATGCAAAAAGGCGCCATATCAAATCTAAAGGAGTCATGGCCACAAATGAACAATGTGGATCCATGCTCGACAGTCGATCATAGCCACAAGAATACAAAGTGGATATATGTCTCAGCAAATGGAATATGGAGTGTGATAAGGTCTTACGCAACTTGGGAAATAGCAAAAATGACGATGCTATTGTTGGCCCAAGGTCTTCAATCCAAACCGCCCAAAGGTAAGAATCCTAACCATGCGAATAAAGGAGCTGAAGTCGAACACAGAGGAAACCGTTTGATTACCGGTCATTGATGAGAATCGTTAACAAATGCGAGGGAAACCCTCATTAATGAAAATGGTCCCCAAGGTACCTAATACATTCTAACAAGTGTGAATACATGGTATTGACCTCGAACACCTGAAGAATTCATTGAGTAGGAGACAATAAGGTATTCCCACTACCCAATAGCGAGGGAAATTGCCATTGATGAATGCAATCCCCAAGGTACTGTCATAAACTCTAAATCTCATTCCCAGAGCAAGATGTGTTGACGTTGATAGGAAGAGATTTTTTGGAAGGAAGGAATTAAGGCATCCTTCATCATCCAACATGAGGTAAGTTAGAAACTAATGGATCAAGAGATGGTACAAAGTTTTACGACAAGAACCGCCGAAGACATGATGTAGTGAATTGATACCAGGGAATGACCGACACAAATGGTCAAGGAAAATGTAGAATGGAGGACAAAGGTTTAATCCTTGAACAGTGAGCACGTCACAAAAGTGACTTAGTAGACTTTTGACATGAAAAGGACCAACAACACAAATCGACAATATAGGAGACATTGACAGATTCCCGATATAATTGGAAAAGAGACCAACTGGAGGAGTAAAACTCTGAATCGGGATAAGGTCAAAAACTGAGGCGCAACTGTTGATAGACTCAAAATTGGTACTTTGTTCAAGGAAACAAGATTTGCTGCCATGATGTAAAAAACATGTGAATGAACTTCCCTTCCCTCTTTCTTGTAAAGGTAACGAGTCCAAGAAAGCAAACTCAGGACCTTCTTCATTTTTGACAAGCTCGAAGAAGAAACAAAAGAATGCTTGGTAAAGTATTGATTCATGGATTTTATGAGCCCAAATTAGTGGATGCTCAACAGTGTTTTCATAGTTTTGAGAGTTTGAAAACTCCAAAGAAGACTCAAGGGTGGTGCTTTTTCGTAAAGTTAGTCTCCTAAGTTTGAAAAAGTGTAAAACAATACAGAGGAGAACTCTCTTATCCAGGTGAACTAAGGTATGCCTTTTTCGTAATTAGTTGGCAAGGTCCGAAAAAGGGTTAAACTATCACCAGATCGACACTCCTTCATAAGCGAGCAAAACACTCTAGTTTTAAGGAGTGTGAAGGAAAACAAGATCACTCAGAAAGTTCCATTTATTTACGAGAATGGTATAGACAACAATAAACTCGATGCTTTGTTCTTAGGGTTTAACAAGCATGACAAAGACTTAAAGTATGCTCAGAATATTTTTCATGTTTAGGTCTAGAGCACGAAAAAGAGAAAGATAAGCTCGAAAAGGGTCCACTTTCGTAAGTTTAGTCCTTCAGGTCTGTAAAAGAGATAAACCTATGCCTGAAGATACTCTTCTAGATTATGAAGAAAATAGAGTGTTCATTTCTCGTAAATAATCTACATGGTCCGAGAAAGAAATAACCTACCACCGATGCAGATGATCGTTCAATTTATCTTAACGAGTATGAACAAACAAGTTTACTTGGAAATCTAGTCAATTTTAAGGATTCAGACCGGGGATTAAATATAACTCCATATCTTTCCTGTGAAGTTTTAACGAGTCTAGAAAAGTCAACTCGCGACCTCCTTATTGTTTTTAACGAGCTTGAAGGAGAGCAGAAAGAATGCTCTAACTGCGATGAGACAAGTTTTGAGACGCATGCGAAACTAGTTCCAAGCACAAGGAACAAACCTAAGCATAATGCAAAGAACATGAGCAAGATAAAGACACTTGGGGAATGTCTCATCAAGGAAAAATGTGTCAAGTTGCAAAGGCAAAATGCTACAATGCTGAGCAATGATGAGAGCACAGATGAGGGCTTATACAACGATATGAAAGCGTGGAAGCCTTCATCAGGATCATAATAGCGAGCAGGGTATATGCAAATGCAATTACAACTTAAACAACAAGGCAATGTCAGTAAACAGTTGTGAATCCAACCACAAATCTTGTCTCCAAGAAACAACAACATCAAGATCATATTCGGAAGAAAAGATCCGATGCAGGTCACTTTGGCTGAGACACATGCAACTTTGCTATCTTCTATAAAAATCATAGTCAAGGAAGAATCAACCGAAGAAGACGCTATAGTGCCAAGGCCCGAGGGTTTATAATCAATAAGATTAATCTCAGAAGAAAAGCAAAAATCAATAAGGGGGATAGAGTCTGCAGGATCAAACTCAGTATCACAGGAGTCGAAAAATTAATAAGAAAAATCAAACTCATTAAGGTCACTGACTTGCTGATCAAAGGGAGAGTCTGAAGACTCAACAAGACCAACAAAAGGAGATCAATCAATGGAAATATTAGGCTTATTAAGCAAGCTAGGTTTAGACTTAGTCACAATTGAACCAGCATCCAAAAGAAGGTCAGACCGTATCAAAGACTCCAGGAAGACTTCATAAGATGGAAGGAGATCATCCCAGATAGGACACATGTCTAAAATTTTAGTTGGATCAACAGAGTGGAGAGCAGGCTCCATAGTCTGTATAGAATGGATCACTTGGTCAATTACTGGGACCGAGTCTCGAGAAGGTAAACATGAACACAAAGGCTTCTCTTGAGTGGCAATTGAACGTAAGGGATATGAAGCCATGTAGCTCATCCGTGGCGGGGTAGTGTCTATCAAGACACTGGGAATCAATAAAGGAAAAATGTGGTCTCTAGTTGGGTCAAGAGAGGGATCAAGAAAATCTAACTGATCAATAGTGACGATTTATTCACCATGATTAAAGTACATCACACGAAAGAACGTTGACACCACAACATGCATGGCATAAACATAATCATGCTTGAGGAGCATGTTGAAGTCCAAGGGGTCCTCAATCACCATGAAATGAACTAAGACGGTCTTCCCACCCAAAGTAACAGGTGTTTGAGCAAGAATTCCCAAGGCTACACTAGTTCTTCTATAAAAAGAAAATAACTAACTAGTAGTCAACACAAGGCTGGGAGATCCCATGCCTCGCCTAGCATGAGAAGGAAAGATACTAACTGTGGCTCCTTCATCAACAATACAATGAGCAATCACATATTTTCCAACTTTTACCTTTATCTGGAAAGGTGTATTAGAAGGAAAGCGCTACTTAGCAAGGATATCCCAATCAAGGGAAGTAATCTGAGAGCTTGGTGGGAGATCATCCGAAACGAGTTCAGTGCCCCCTTGTTCAATAAGTTCTGAACTAGTAGTGAAGAAAATGTGACTAGTAGACACTTCACTCTCCAAAGGAAGAGTGGGATTGATTGAAAATGGAATCGATTGAACCGCTTCATGAAAATCACTCTCCAAAGGGAGAGTGGGATTGGACAAAGATGACATTGGTTCAATCACATAAGGATCACTTTCCGAAAGAAGAGTGGGGTGAACCAAATACTAAGAAGGTTCGACCACTAGATCAACCAAAGGTTGAGTAGATGGTTGAGAAACTACAGGTTGTTCAGGATAAGGAAATCCTTGAGTCTCGTACCACACTCTTCGCACCTCTGCGATAGCAGGGCACTTGTGAGTAAGATGATCTCCCTAGCATAGCTTATAAGGGAACTTAAGTTTGCGCTTCGAAGGACCAGTTTTCTCAACAATGTCAACATTACTAGCAGTGGCTGACTGTTTACCCCCAATATGACCATCGAAGGCTGGGTGGTTGTGTCCACTTGACCAAGAGAGGATGGTTGTTGAGAGATTTAGGATGTTAAAAAACGGGATAACCTTGGAACCAAACTCTTCATACATCTACGATGGCAGGGAATTGATGAGTAAGGTGGTCTCCCTCATAAAGATTACAAGGAAACTTGGGCTTATGTTTCAAATGGTTAGTCTTTTCAACAGTGTAAACATGGCTCACAGTGGCTGACTCTTTTCCCTTAGCATGACCTATAGAGGCTGAGAGATTTCCCCCAACATGACTTGCAGAGGCTGAGAGACTGGGTCCAACATGGCCTACAGAGGTTGGATGGGTTCCACCAACATGAACAACAGAGGTTGAATGGTTAGGATTGTTGGGACACAGAAATGTCCATTTTTCATCCACTTTATCTTCCTCTATTCCCCACATTTCATT
>LPNX010491234.1:354218-373853 GCA_001517045.1 Pseudotsuga menziesii | reverse complement strand
AAGGGATCATATCTTGTAATAATAGGAAAGTAGTTGAGTGGTTGAGTGAATAGTGGATCTCTCATTATGAGATGGTTATTTTCCTCATGTATAAAAGAGTGTGCTCTCTCTTCATTTCATAATAATTATTAAGGGGGATATTATCTTAGAATACTTTAGATCTTAGATTATCTTAGAGAATAGTAGATTGTAGAAGTTAGTCTTGACTTTGTAATATGGAGAAGGGAATTCTTAGCTTTTGTTCATAATATTGGTTTGATGCTTTCATGATTTATGATTGATTGTTGTGATGTAATTTAAGATTGCTTTATTGTTAATGTGAGCTCACATGTGTTGTCTTGTTGCTCTTCATATGTTGTCTTTCTTTTATGCAATTTACTTTCAGCCATGTGTTTCATCTTTCAGCATTAGATTAGCAATTGCTTGTTTCAGTTTAAGGGGGGTTAGATTAGATTAGTGTTAGTTTCATAGGGGGTTAGATTAAATTAATTTCACTTCAGTATTGCATATACTTTGCAGGTGCTTCGTAAGCCTACGAACCTCGGATTGACAAATTAAATGGCTGGGCAATTACTACAACGAAATTAAAATGACATTAATTTGGCCCAACAAGGATCAACATGCTTTGCATAGGTTGAGTGTGTGCCCCCAACATGACATGTCGATCCTGGGTGGTTGGGTCTGACATGACCTGTAGAGGTTGGACTATGTTTCCCAACATGATCATCTGCAGAGGATGGGTAACTGAATCCAACATGGCCCGCAGAGGTTGGATGGGGAGGTTCAACTTGACCTACAGAGGTTGAACGGTTGCCCTCAGCATGAAATGCAGAGGCTGAGTGACTAGATCCAACATGACCTATAGAGGCTGGAAGGATCCCACCAACATGACCTGCAGAGGCTGGATGGTGAAGATCAACTTGACTTGCAGAGGTTGAGTGCTTAGATCCAACATGACCTGCAGAGGTTGGATAGGTGCCCCCAGCATGACCTGTAGAGGCTGGGTGGTGAGGTTCAACTTAACCTGCAAAGGTTAAATGAGTTCCCCCTTTCTTTCAAGTGTTCTTCCTATTTTTCCTTCTTCTACTCATTTTATATTGTCAGTTACTGGCATCAATACTTTCACTGCATGAGGTAGAAGGAGGAGGAGAGGTAGCTATAGGTGAAGGGGAAGCCGTGTTTTGATGCCCTTGATATAAGGAGCTTACTTGGGAAGCATCATGGACATTTAGGATAGTTGGAGTGGAAAAATACCACACCGGTAGCCCTAGGGTGTATCCGGGTAGATTCAAGGTGGCCATGGCCATCAAAGGAACACCAACATTCCGTGTGAGAGGAATAGTACAAGGAGTTCCTAGCATGGGGATCTCTTGGTTGATGTTCAAAGGGGTGTTAGCCATAGTTTCAAACAAGAAGACAAAGTCCGAGGTCGATAGGAAACCAACAGTACAAAGAACACACCACTAGAAGAAAAGACCTAAGTATCAATCTAGGAAAACAAAGATGTCTTCCAAAGGAAAGCATGGGATGATGCAAGCCAAGAACTAACTAGTGAAGGAAGGAGAGTAGTTACTTGGAATCTCGTGAAGAGTTCTCTGGGTGCAAGCACTGGAATCACCCAACCACCCTCCCAAATTGTCAATCAAGGTTACCTTCCAAGTCTACCCTAGGAGCACTGGAAATAGCCTTCCAATGCCACCCGTGTAATATCCTAGCAGATAAGATACTAAGGCTACCAAAATCATGAAGAAATTCCGACGAAACAATTGTCAGTCTAGACGATGCACATGGGCAGGGTAGCTAAGCCCGAAACTCAAGCAGTACCAAGCACCACATGGGGCCGGGAGGAGGTACTGGGTGAGTCCCCAAACGTGCAACTGCTCTGGTGTATTCTCTACTGAGAAGAGGAGGGGTATCTCCAACCGCTCAGTATCGCACGACCTCGTGCTTGACTCCTTTGTGAGAGGATATTTCCAGTGTCTTTCTTAATGAAGTTGGATTTCCTAAAAGATAAGCCACTATGTTTGAGTTTAAATTTTTGGGCAGTTAAGATATCCCTAACCCAGAACACTAGCCTAGGCTAGTGTGTGTCCTCCCTATAAACAAACAGTTACTAATAAATTTTAGATATTAAACGTTCATTTTAAAGGGCCGTTGATTACTCAAACGGGGCAGCGAAGGTGAAACCAATGGTGTTTTGACTCAATGTTGAAACAAGATGACTAAGCAAAGAGAAATGAAATGCAAAAAACAAAAACTATTCTCTTTCTTTTTCAAACAGAAAATTGAAAGCCACTAAAGAATAATTTCTTTTTCATTTTTTTAAGAATAACGATATGTAGTGAATTAAAGACAAACCCTAATCTACATGCATATTAAACAACTATATGTTCTTTTTCTTTTCTTTTATAAATGCAAAATAAAAACTTACCTAGAAACCAATAGAAACTAAAGTATGTAGATAACAAGAACAAAGCAAAATGAATTCTTCCATACAACCACCAAACAGACTCTATACTACCCTAAAGTCAGTATAAACCCTACTTGGAAGGGAGGCTTGCATAAGATACAAGTCCACTACTTTGGCATGGTGAAGTTAACCAACAAGGAAAGAAGGAAACAAAGACCAATAAGCTTATGAAATCAGACAAAGATCACTAACATTGGCTAACCAGAAAGATGAGCCAAAAGTCAAACCAAGCAAAGGGGTTGGGGGGATGAGCAAAGACCAAACCCTAATGCTACAAAAGGACTTACCACATAGATAAAATGCACCTAACAGAGATGACATTGAATTCCTAGGGTCATGCAAATGCAAAGGACTCTAAAAACCCTCCCAAATAGCCCTCAAACAACAGAAAAACCACCAAAATAATGAAAAAGGTTGTTTTAGGGGCACTCGTGAGTTGCAGTACTGCCAAGTCATGAGTCACTCATAGGTTTCTAGTATTGCAGGTCACGAGTACATCCTAGACTCGCAACTGTTAGGTCTGGTACCCACGAATGGGTGGAAAAAGGCATAAAAGGCCAAAAACTGCCTTAGGAAGGCAGGGGGGGTGTTCTATCAGGATGAGAAGGTGTTCCTAAGGGGAAAGAAGGAATTAAAACCTTACAAAATAGTAGAAGAAATATAGAGAAACCCCAAACATACAAGGCTCTCCCCAGTGGAGTCGCCAATTCTGTTGTAGAGGAAAGTTTCCTATTGCTAGGGTTTAAGAGGCCATCAACATATTGGGGTTGAAAGAGAGATGCATATAGTTCTGCAAGCAAATATAAATAAGATTCATAGATTATAATGGTTCATACCTTAGCCAAATGAAGGTTGATCCAAGTAGCCCTTCAATCCTCCTCTTGCTCATCTTGCTCCAAGAGATCTACAAAACGAATTATACCTTCCTCAAACCAAATATACTATATTAAAGGAGATTATGTTTAGTAAAAAATGAAACCCTAAACTGATATACATCATCATATAATAAAAAAAGAGATTCAAACACACTTTAAGCAATGATTTGGTAAGAAGAAAGACATCACATCTTTATTAATCATGAGAGAAGTACAAAGATTACCTTCTCTTCAAGTCAAGCACCTCATGAAACCTTGATCTAGTTCTGTTGCTTCTCTTCTTCAAGGAACTCAGCCTCCAAGCTCTGAAACACAAGGAGATAACTTCTAGGGAAAAGGTGGGGGAAAGAGAGTCCCGATTCCTCCAGCATAACAATGCAAATTTCAAGTCTCCTCTCATGGACCTCTCTCCCTTTATTCATACATTTATGAAGAGATAGGGTTGAATAGGGGCTAGTTACAATTTCCCAATTCAATTCCATAACCTTCGAAACCACCTCTAATTCAATATTTTTCAATTTTGTATTATTTTTTACCACTACAAGATGTATTCGCGGCTACCATGAAGGCAGAGTCGCAAGTAGAGGTGAAACTTGCGGGTATGCTTCACAAAAGTCACGAATAGGTAAAAGATGCTCATTTTTAGGGTTCTTTTGGCCATTTCCAGGCTTTGGAGCATGTTGTAGAATTGTCCCTGATTTGAATACCTTTCCAATGGTCTAGAGAAGAGGTCAAAAAAAGTTACAGATCTCCGGATATGGCTCCTCCAAGCTAGTTTTTTTTTTTTTTCAGTGACTTTTAGTAACTTTTCTGAAGTGTCGTCATGGAACTGCCAACATGTGATGAAATCAGGGGAAAGTGGTCACAGACAAATAACGTGTCATTTTGGGCTATAACACATATCAAGTTAGAAAGTGAGTGGGACAAGTGGCCTATTCTCTAGACATTCCAAATAAAGGAAAAATACATGACGTCTTCTATGTTTCATGCCAAAAGAAGAAATTGGGCTTAACCACTCACATACAAACTGAATTACCTATGTTAGATGATGAAGGAAAATTAGTGCTAGAACCAGAATGCATTCTGTAAATTAAAACTAGAACACTTCGCTCCATATCGATTAATGAATAGCTTATCAAGTGGAGAAACTTACGAGATGATGAAGCTACATGGTAGAATGAAGATTTTTGTTCGGCCACCCATCCTTACCAATACTTCGTGGACGAAGTATTCCAGAGAGGGATGACTTGTAATAAAACTAAATAGTTTAGTAACTTAGTTATTAATTTGTTATTTATTAATTAATGGCTTGATAAGTCACATCATTTAATGGTGACCCTTTTGTATAAAGTCGCATTGTACTCCTTTTAAAAAGAATCAAATCAATAAATAAAATATATCTTTTGGAATTTCCATTTCAGATATGGTAGGATGATAAGCTCATTACACAAGAACCAATTCTAGATCAAGCAAGTAACATTACATATACATATAAAGACATGGGAAACATCATGGAAACTCATGGGATTTAGCCATGGTCAGTGAAACATTGCATTATTTATCTTTGTAATAACCACAAGAGCCTTTGCTACTACTTCAACAACTATGGGTCTTTGTAGTCACAAAACTTTGGATAAGAATTCTACAGGTGTGAAAGTTAAAGGGTTGGAAACTATAAGAGGAGCTAAGGGGGGACCTAATTTTGATCCTATGGGAATGAATTATAGTGATTTAGTGCTAATTTTTGAGGGAGAGGATCTCAAGTAGGAAATAGTGGAGGTTGAGGCAACCCCTCCTAGAGTTGGTGGCAAAGAAAGATAACTCAAACCTAAGTGATGAAGGAATAATGATACCAACCAACCTTGCACCAAAGAACATAATTTAGTAGTTTCCAAATTGTTGAATATTTTGTTTCCATGCATAAATTCACCACCCTCCATAATCTGGACAAGTTAGAAAGGGTTTATGCAAGGAAGAGAGCCACCTATAACCAAAGTATTCACAACAAATTAGAAAATATCTTGCCATATATTTGCATCTCGCAAAGAAAAAACACTTAATGCTCTAATATGATGGATTGGTATTGGCATCCTACCTAGGGAATGATATTAATTACTGACCGACTATTTATCCATTTACAAGTCAATGGAAAACATACATAATCTAGATAAGAAGATACAAAATTCTTTGTTTGTCAATTTCTCATATTCTCTAAATTAGATATTTAGAAACAATTTCAAAAGAGTATAGAGGAAATTGATCCATCATGGTTGTTGGGATTCCATGCATCATTATTCAAGTTGAAGTATACATAGTCACTAGCATACCTACACCATTTGTAATGATTGGTCTACAATAGGTGTCAACACGCCAAGGCAGTGCAATAATGTATTAGCCATTGAAATTTAATATTGCATAATTGATTTGTACAACTAGTATTATGCAACTAAAAATAAAAATATTAGTACACTAGCAATACAATGCCTTTTCGTGTTCTTTATTAAAATTTTCCAATAGAATGTACATCTTGTGGCTAATGATTACATGTTAACACACAACTCTAATACAATAACCAAAATTGCACCCATACTTAAGCCAATTTATTGGGTGAAACTTCGTGTTAACATGCTTCCTTTGATCATTGACTTAATTGATTTCTAGCTTTTTCCAAGATCAAACCTCCTTACATTTGATACGATGATCCCCTAAAACTATCTTATTATATGGGGAAACTTTTATTTGATATGCTTTAAGGTGTATCACTTATTGTCATGTGTTGATCCTCATGTGAACATGTTTTGATAAATTTTCAGGGTTCCATGTTCGGTTTCCCACTCTTTGAATTATAAAGCAATATCTTCCTCTAGTTTTGCACTAACGTTGGCAACATCTCTTTTAGTCAACATGACAAATTATCCTTATTATCATGCAAAGCCAATGGCTCATTAAGCTTTAGGAATTCACATTGAACACTAAATGAATATCCATACACACTGGAAGATCCAACTTGAATGCATTCTCTACAATATGCTCAATTATGGTGTAAGGGACATATATAAGTAGCCTAAGTTTTTATTATTTTTGAATATAAACCCATATTATGTCTTCTAATAAAATTTGTGATATATGTAGTTTCGATCATGCCTAGCCTTGTGCCTTCTCTGAATTTTTTGTGAAGGCTTTGGAACCCAATTATGAATATTTTAGGTGTGGATGATAAACATGATTGATTTCCCATGTGTAAAGTGTCAAAAAATGGCCAATAGATCCTTATATTAGAATCCAAAGCATGGGTCAAAAGGTGAGTTGTCTATTGTACTATGAAGGATGAAATTTAGTAATGGTGCATATATGGGATATCAACATCCCATGCCTTCAAACATTTATGATTAAAAATTCATAATGGATACATCACAATGCAATTTAATACCTTTGTCAAACCATCTATCTATGAATGTAAGTCAACACTCAAGTTTAACTTAGTGTTCATCAATCCATGCAATTATCACGAAAAGTAGTTAAGAAATCTTCTATTAGGATATGAGAAGATTGATGATTAAAAGCCAAAATATTGCAAAATCATTTAAAGAACAATTATACAAATATTTGTGTTGAAATTATTTTCTCTATTGATGATTAAAAGCCAAAATATTGCAAAATCATTTAAAGAACAATTATACAAACATTTGTGTTGAAATTATTTTCTCTATCTTATCTTCAAAACAAAAAAGTCTACTCATCTTTAATGAATTAAAAGGAGAAATTTATGGGCCTCTAAATTGTCTTTTATTTGGCCAATCCTATGTATGCCTCTTTCATATTGATATTTTCAAAGAGATATTGTCCATTATCTCAAACCAAGTGGTTTACTTGGTCAATAATGAGAGGGATACCTAGATATTTACTAGTGTATGGAATCCTCTTAAACCATAAAATATTAATGGTACAAACTTGCTTGTCGAAGATTACATTAAAAAGGACTTTAGAGTTATGAGCATTAATAAAGTTGTGCCACTATGAATGCTAGATTCACAAAACAAGTGTGCCAAAATGTTTCTCTTCATCTCATGGAAACTTCAATATTCTTTCATGATTGTGAGGAGATTATTTTCAATGGTCTATCAAAGAACTTTACATGCAAATGTTGTCTGGTACCAAAATGCGAGGATTTTATTTTCCCTTATTTATTTTCTATTGCTTCATATTTTGATTTGGTCTTAAATGAATTATTAAATGAACTTGGTATGTTGAATGCTATTGATTTGGAAATGGGTAAATTTTTATATGATCATGTTATATGAATTTATAATCTTCTCAACAATGTTAAACCAAGTATTCATATTTTGGATGAATTTTGTATACCCACATGGTTGGATTTTAGTTAATTAATATACATCAAACGATATATAAATATAATGAATCACACAAGCCATGGAATACAAAATAATATCCAAGAGATACAAAGGGTGTGTTCTTAAACCTTCAAACTTGCAACAATTAGTTTGTTAAACTATAGAGATCAAATTAATAAGAGGTGTTGTAGGCTATTGGACAACACTAAGACATGTGTTGATTCAGATTATGGAATTATTGAAAAGAAATGGTGTTCTCTTTGTGTTGAAATAAGTGGGTGGATGACTTGTAAGAAATGTCGGGGTGAAAAGTATATTAATCATGTGAAATTAGCTCCAAGAATTGGTCTGTGTTGTTAGGATTTATAGAATGGAGAAAGCTCGTGAGAATCATCCTCCGCCTACACCGGATGAGGATGCCTTCAGGTCATTGATTGAGTCCTCAAAGAAAGGGGGAACTAGATCATATTCTTCATGATTTGTTAAAAAGGTCAACATACCAAAAGTTACCATTTCTACTTCTGCATCAAGGTAGAAAGCTTTGGCCATGGCTGAGAGAGGAATAATCAAACAATTTACAAGAATGTGGTCATCCCCAAGGTTTATGGAGATCTGGATCTAGAAAAATTGGATGACTATAATCAATGGATGAATTACTCACTATTTATGTGGAAGAGGCTTTTATGCCTTCTTTTTGAGCTTAAAGAGAATAGAGATTTAATATTAAGAAGTGGTCCATACTTATTTGATAGCAGGGGCATGTACCTCAACAATTGGATCCCTTATTTTGATCCAGAATTAGATATCCCTTTAGCCGTTTTTGTTTGGGTAAGATTTCCACACTTACCTTTACACTCCTAGGGAGATAGTACACTGAAAGATATTGGCAATGAGCTAGGGAAATGAATTATGATAGGGAGCAATTACAACATTGTATAAATTATGAATTTTATGAAAAGCATCTAAAGCTCATGATAAAGCATAGGTTAGATGTTGTGATAGAAATCAAATTATGGAAAATGAAATATATAAAGCTCCAACAAGATTTTATTAACTTCCAAAGTAAAATTCAAGATTTTGATAGCTCCAAGGATTTCACTGTTGATCACCTGAATATTGGAACTACTAAAAAAAATGAGAAAAGTAATGTAGAGGATCTTGTTTTCACTTCTTATCCTTTGAAGACTAATCATCTCTATGGAACTACTGTAATAGGGTTATGGAACTAGATTTTGTTTGTTTGTTTGTTTGTATTTTGTAATGTTGTATAAATTCATTTTGGTTTTAAGCACCTTCTTTAGAATATATACCAGTAAGATCTACAGTTTTGTACAAAAATTGAAGAAATAGTTGCATATTCTAGAAAACATAGGTTTAAGCATTAGAGAATTTTCAGAATTTTCTTTGCTCAGTTTCTATAGAGCGAGTTTTGTAACCAAATGTCTTCCGGTCCAGCCGAGACTTCTTTTTTTGACATAAAAGAAAACAAAGTACCCATTTCTGTTAAGGAAAAAAACGACAGGGTGAAGGGGATTTTCAACCAAAACAAGGATTAGATGGAGTGAAGGATAAGATAAGGCATGCTTTATATAAAACTTATTTTGGAAGTAGAACTATCCCTTGTATGTTATGTGGTAGTCATGATTAAAAAACATGGCAACATAATCTAAAAGGTGCTAACAATGATTAAAAATGATGAAAGTCGTTAATGATTTGGGAAGTGAGACAAAATTCAATATCCATAACTATTAATGTGGAGGAAATATCCAAGATGAAATTAATGTCTTTCAGTTGATTTAAGACACTAAGCTAGAATAATTTTATAGGAAAAGATCCACAAAATAGAAAAATACTAGCACTAGAGGTATTGTTTTACCACTACACAGAAACGAATTAAACCCCCTTCAAAAGCCATAATATACAACAAGTTGTGTAGATAGAATACTCTATATAACTGAACCCTCGTAAATATCAACTTCAAAAGTGTTGAAATCATGTAACTTCAAAGAATATTCTACTTGTACTTTACATTATTATTATTATTCCTTCTTCGAGAGATGCCAATAATGTAAAAGGTCATGAGGTAAATCCTCCGTTGTAAGACGACCAATAGTCCCTTGAAAAGATTAATATAAAATTATTTTGAGTTTTCCTAGGTAGGTCGACCCTGTCAATTTGATAGGTCAACCAAGTTAGGTTAAAAGGTCATTCTAGTGATTAGTATAAATAGGGAGGCACCCTCCCTGATTTGTACACACTCACTCACTCAAGCATTGCGCAAGAGAGAGAAAGAGGAAGGCCGAATAAGGAGGAGGATAAGTGTTTTTAGTGTCTTTGGCTCTTATGCTAGGGTTTGGTCTCTCTCTCTCTCTCTTATGAGACCTTGTTCTTTGGGTATTGTAGTATGGTAATCTATATTGGTAATCTATATTGAGGAAGTTTTGTTGGGGTTTTCCCAAGATAAATTGTTGTGTACCTTGTGATTGTGTTTCTTTCATAGATCCTCCTTATGATGTTATTGTGAAAAAGTATTGAATGCTTATGAAGTTAGAAATTAGAATGTAGCAACATATAAACTTAACATGGTATCAAAGCTAGACTTAAAAGGGAAACTTTCATTGGGTAAATATCTCTCTCCTTCTCTAGACAAGAAAATTAAGGTTTCTTACTGAAGAGGAATTTTCGAGTGCAAGTGACATTGGGAAGTGTGCCCTCCTAGATGCATATTTTGGCACCTGGATCAAATTTTTTCAATGGATAGATCCTCTAGAAATTCAAACCCTAGTTTGACTTGGAACCAGAAAACCAAAAACCAAAAATCTAGAACAAGAACCAAAAACTATAGTCCAAAATTTCGCAAGTCTAGTTTCAAGGGTTAAAGTTTGGATTCTTCAAAAACTAACTGTACAAACATATTCGCCTCGGTAAAGCGCATATTTTGGTAAGTTCAGTTTTCATTTATGAGAAATTTCATTTTTTTGTCATTATTTATTCTCTTGGAAAAGATGCCTCTAAGCATTAAGCTTGATGATAAGTTGAAAGGCATAGAAAACTTCTGTGCTTGGAAATACAAAATTGGACTCATTCTAGAAGAGAATGATCTTGCAAAGTTTATCAAGGAAGTTGTGTCGGAGCCCAGAGAAGATGAAGAGAAGGAAAAGTACAAGAAGGACATGATTAGAGCTAAGAGGATCATAACAAATTCTATCAAGGATCACTTGATTCCTCAAGTGTCCCCCGAGGATACACCTAAGGAGATGTTTGATGCCCTAACAAGAATGTATGAAGGAAAAAACATTAACAAAAAGATGAATTTGAGAGCCCAAATCAAAAGTACAAAGGTGAGAAAGGGCGAATTTATGCAAGAATGTTTCACAAGGGTTTCTCAATTCAAAGAACAACTAGAAGAAATTGAAGACAAGATTGATGAAGATGAATTAGTAATGATTGCTCTCAATGGTCTAACTAGACCATGGGATTCTTATATCTAGAAAATTTGTGCAAGGAGGGAAATGTTACAATTTGAAATCCTATGGGAAGAATGTGTTCAAGAGGAAGCTAGAGTAGAAAACTGAGAAGCACTACTTGGAGATGATGACCATTCTCTAGCTACTCATGCTAGAAAAATAAGAGGAAAAACTCAGTTCAAGAAGGAAAGTCATAAGGAGGCTCATCGTCCTAAGAAGTTTCAAAAGAATAAAAAGGGAGATTACAAGCAGAAAGACTTCTACTCTTATCAATTAGATGGGACACATTGCCAGAAATTGTCTAACAAGAAAATAAGAACATAATAGGAGGAATAACAAAATACATCATGCTCATTTAGCCTAAGAAGAAGAATAATAAGAACCTCCCAGGAAGTCAAAAAAAGAAGAAATTTAATAATATTTTTTTCCTCGCCCTCTTCGGGTCCGTGACACCTGGAAATGACACATGGATAATTGATAGTGGGGCTTCAAAACACGATAGGTGAGAAGAAGACTCTCTCTAGTATTGAAGAAAAGGACTCCCCTTAGAAACTTTGACTAGGATATGACTATAAATATCCCATCAAGTGAATAAGAGAAGCCACATACAAGCTTGATTCAAGAAACTTGATGAAGATGAAGGATGTGCTATATGTACCAGGCTTGAAGAAGAACCCACTTTCTATTTTAGATTTAGATAAGAAAGGATTAAGGGTTGCCTTTATAGATGATGAAGTTATTATGTGGCCTAGAGGAAAATCTCTAGAAGATGCATATGTTATTGGGACAGAAGAAGGTGGCATGTATAACTTAAAGGTCACTCAAAAGCATCCCGGATTCATGATACTACAAGTCCATGTGAACTATGGCATAGAAGGATTGCTCACATAAACTACAAAGCCTTACCACATGTGAGAAAGGTAGTAACATGTGTACCTGATTTAAAGATTGATCATGAAGGAGTATGTAAAGGATGTGCGAAAGGAAATAACATAAAGAATCCATTCCCGAAAAGTGACACCAAGATAGAAGGAATATTGGAACTTGTTCACTCAGATGTATGCAGTCCAATGCCCTCAACATATTTAAGTGGGTATGTATATTATGTAACATTCATTGATGATTACTCTCATAAGACTTGGGTTTACTTTTTGAAATCAAAAGATGAAGTGTTTGGAAAGTTCAAGGAATTCAAAGCCTTGGTAGAGAATCTTTCAGAAAGAAAGATCAATATACTCAGGTTAGATAATGGAGAAGAGTATACTTCAAATGAATTTGGAAACTTTTGAAAAGATGTTAGGATTAAGAGGGCACTTACCACTCCCTATAATCCACAACAAAATGGTGTTGTTGAAAGAAATAATTGAACTATTATGGAAGTAGTGAAGACTATGATCCATGATCTAGATATTACTATGCACTTATGGGTTGAAGCAACAAGAACAATAGTATATGTCCAGAACAGAATCCCATTGTGCACCTGGGTTCAAAACCCTCGAAGAGATGTTCATAGGCAAGAAACTAGAAGTAAGTCACCTCAAGATATTTGGTTGTACAATATTTGTTCATATTCCAAAAGAGAAAAGAACCAAGTTGGATCCTTCCAGAAAGAAAGGAACATTTGTCGGATACTGTGAGGTCTCTATGGCCTTCAGAATTTACATACCAGGTTACCACCATATGGAAATTAGAAGGGATGCAACCTTTGATGAAGATACAACTCTCAATAAATCCAGAAAGTGCCAACTTGAAGAAACATATGAAGAAGTTGTAGCTCCCAAAGCTGTAGGACCAATGGAAGAAGTTGCACCTTCTCTTGATGATGAGATTCTGGAAGAACTTGATATGTTGGAACCCTAAGAACCTCCCCACATGAATATCTCTCACAAGATAAAACCAACTTGGGATCATGAAATTATTCAAGATGCAAAGCCTAGGTATGGTGCTCCAGAAGGCTCCTCGAGACAGAGCAAGAAGCCAAAGCCATTTTCCAGTTATGTGGCTTTGATGCGTGATCTTGTATACAAAGAGCCTACTTGTTTTCAAGAAGTCGTCCAAAAGAAAGAATGTGTAGAAGCCATGATGGAAGAATACCAATCCATAATGAAGAATAATGTGTGGGAAGTAGTTCCTAAACCAGAAGGTAAAAGTGTAGAATATTCCAAATGGATATACAAGATAAAACATGCATCCGATGGAAGTATTGAAAAATACAAAGTTAAATTATGGCTCGTGGATTCTCTCAAAAGGAAGGAATCGATTATGAAGATATGTTTTCTCCCATAGAAAGGTACACTTCTATTAGAACCATCATGGAACTTGAAGCCAAGACAGAATGGAAGTTACACCAGATGGATGTGAAAACAACCTTTCTAAATGGTGTTATTGAGGAATAAGTATAGATAGAACAACCACAAGGTTTTGAAGTTGAATACATAAAGACACATGTCTTCAAGCTGAAGAAGGCTCTGTATGGGTTGAAGAAATATCTAAGAGCTTGGTATGGAAGAATCAACATTTTTTCTGACGAGCTTGGGCTTTACCAAAAGTAAAGTTAATCCTGACATTTATCTCAATGTTATGGATTATGTACCTATGATATTATTATTGTATGTGGATGATTTTTTCCTGATAATAAATGAGAAGCAAATCTCATAATGTAAGAAGAATCTCGTTGTAGTTTGAGATGAAATACCTTGGCTTGAAACATTATTTTCTAGGCCTTGAAGTATGATAGAGCCCAGAAGGAATCTCCCTTAACCGAGGGAACTATGCAGTAGAAATCCTCAAAAAGTTTGATATGTTGGAATGCAAAGCCATGGTCACATCCATGGATACAAATTTGAAGTTATTGGCTGATGCTTCGTTAGAATTGGTGGATGTGACACTTTGCAGACAAATTATTGGTTCATTAAAGTATTTAACAACCCAGCCAAATATATGCTTTGTTGTGAACACCTTGAATTAGTATCTGGTTGAGCCCAGACATGTTCACCTGGTAGTTGTAAAGCATGTGATGAGGTACCTGAAAGGTACGGTAGACTATGGTCTCAGTTATACTAGAGATCATAACTTTAGACAATACAATTATACAAATTCATATTGGGTAGGAAGTGTCTCAGACCGATAGAGCACTTCGGGTGGATGTTTCAGTCTGGGTTCAGCAATGATCTCATGGCTAAGAAGGAAGCAGTCCAATGTTGTTCTCAACACTACAAAAGAAAAATATATTGCAACTTGTTCCGCCAGTTGTGAATCCATATGGATTTGAAAATTGTTATTAGGTCTATTTGACTTGGAGATGGATGCCACAGTGATCATATGTGATAACCAAAGCTGCATGAAGATGACATGGAATCCTGTATTCTATGATAAGACAAGGCACATAGAAATATAGTATTTCTACATTCTTGACATGGTGCAGAAGGGGGCTATAGAGATCCAATATGTGAGCATAGATGAGCAGGTTGCAGATGTGTTGACTAAGCCTCTGTCTCATGTGAAGTTTGAACACTTTCGAGACAAGGTTGGTGTTGTCCGTAAGGGCTTCCCTCGAAAGGGAGAGTAGTACTGATGATACTATGGTATCTTGATCACAACAGGTACCTCATTTAGGATTGATCATGCTTAGACTTGATCCCATACTTTCAAATGGAAGCATTGTCTTAATTGTTGATCTTAAGACTTGATCTTGTAATTCCTAAAGGAAGGATCGCCTAAGATGTTGGTTGGTGGACTTGATTCCATAATTCTTAAAGGAAGGATCATATAAGATGTTTGTTGGTGGAATTGATCCCATAATTCCAAAAGGAAGGATCATCCTGTGAACATATGTGTTAGCTGTGATCAGTATTGGTGGCTCCATACAGACTTGATCCCGTAATCCCGAAAGGAAGGATCGTCTAAGAACCACAGATGTATTGGACTCAATCCAATAATTCTGAAATGAAGGATCATGTTGGTTTCCATAGATGATGTTAATCTAGCCTTGAGCTGTTGATGATGGTGTTGTTATACCTGTCACATGTAGTTGTTGATGTTATTCCAACTTTATGCCAATGAGCCAACCTTGTGATGTCATAATTGTTGATGTATTAATTTTTATGCTGATGTGATGATAATGAGACTTTAGCTCTGCATTGACGATGATGATGTTCTATCCTCATGCTTTAGATGATGATGTTAAGGCTCCATGCTATAGATGATGATGTTCCAGCCTTGTGCTGCAGATGATGATGTTCTAGCTCCATGCTACAGAAGATGATGTTCCAACTTTGTGCTACAAATGATGATGTTCCAGCCCTATGGTGTAGATGATGATGATGCTCTAGCAAGCTGTTCTAGTTGTTGATATTGATGTTGTTGAAAAACTTTTGATGATATATAGATGTACTAGATAATGTACAAATGATGCTGTCGATGATGCCTCCTCCTCCCTCCTTTCGATGATGTTGTGTAGAGCCACACCAGTCATTGTTGTTGTCAGTAGAATACCCTTCTTGTTAAGGGGGAGTGTTGAAATAATGTAACTTCTAAGAATATTCTACTTGCACTTTATATTATTATTATTATTCCTCCTTCGAGATATGTCATTAATGTAAAAGGTCATGTAAATTTCATGAGGTAAATCCTCTATTGTAAGTTGGGTCAATAGTACCCTGAAAAGATTAATATAAATATTATTTTGAGTTTTCCTAGGTAGGTCAGCCCTGTCAATTTGATAGGTCATCCCAGTTAGGTTAAAAGGCTAGTCAAGTGATTGCTATAAATAGGGAGGCACCCTCCCTCATTTGTACACACACACACTCACTCAAGCATTGCATAAGAGAGAGAAAGAGGAAGGACAACGAAGAAGGAGGAGAAGTGTTTTTGGTGTCTTTGGCTCTTATGCTAGGGTTTGGTATCTCTCTCTTATGAGACCTTGTTCTTTGGGCATTGTATGCAAACAATTTTTTTATCACCCATGACTACAAAAAAGGAAGAAACTAAACCCAACTAAATGCATACTACAAAAAGTGTATAGTCCATAACCTTTTCACTACAACAACAAAGCACAAGGAAAATACCACATAATACTAACTATAAGCATTATTCAATGTCCAAAAAATATATGCACACTTTCATTTACTTTGAAAATTCTTGTGTGTCTGTTATCATCAACCTTGTAGTTGCCTATGTGAGGTGGATCCAGGATGGATGGTAGAGGGACCAACAACTAAGGGGGTGGAATCAAGATTGCCTCGATTCCCAAATGGATGGTTGTCATGCCAATCAAGGCAGTCTTCACTTTATGTTATCTTAGCCAAGGACAACAAAGGTGGAGACCCGAATCTACTCTCGATAGGAGAGATCAAACCTAGACACTAGATCAGATCAAATGGACTTGAGGTACGTAAGTGTATGGTAATAGAAACCCTAGATCTATGGATGACATCACTAGGTGAACCAAGTCTTTGGATTAGGGTTTAGGAAGTTTGAGGCTTGATCCAAAATGGGACACAGGTGACCTATGAAGTAAATACTAGATCTAGGGTTAAGGTACTAGCAATAGGTGAAGATATCCATTTCCTTGGGAAAAGTAAGCAATGCAGGGAGGGAAAGGACATGATTAGGGCTATCTACCACCCACGGATAGACTCGATGAAAGATATGCAATGTCAAAGTACTCGAGTCACCAGGAAAAAGTCAGATCACGGGAAAAAGAGGCCAAAGAGGGAGTAGCGCTAGGGTTGGAGATCAGTGCCTGTCAGATCTAGGGAAATGGAGTCACTATCTGCCTAGCGTTGAAACATGGGCAATACCCCAATCTACAAACCCCAAAAAGGTATTTTGTCGAAAAAGTAAGAATATGGGAAAAATCAACACCAAGATGGCTAGCGCTAGGGTTTGGGAGGTCAATTTTTTAGATCCAGGGAAACCTGTCCACTTCTAGCTCAGCGTTGAAGGAGATTTGGTGAGAGGATAACCTGATCTACAAACCCAACAAGGTATTTTGTCAGAAAATGAGATCCTGGAAAAAGTCAGAAAAATGGTGTATAACGCTAGGGTTTGGGAGGACAATTTCTCAGATCTAGGGAAAACCAGCCACTTTCAGCTCAGCATTAAGGATGATTTGGTGAGGGGATGACCTGATGTACAAAACCCAGCAGTGGTTTGGCCCCAGATCAAGCGGTTTAATTTTTTAATATTTTTTGGTTTTTTATTATTATGGGATTTTTATGTGAAAATGAAGAAAGCAGATGCCAATGGATTGATATCTCGAAGAAAGGTACTAACCTGTAGATCTTATCTAGAAAATATTGTAGATGCCTTGATGATGATGATCCCTTCTATCCCGATCAATTTGAGTAGCTTTGAGTGAGTTCTATGTCCAACGTTTTGCTCCAAGAAGTCAATGCGCCCTCTCTCCTACACAACAAACGTCAACCATATCAGATTTGCTGTATCATGAGAAAAACAAGATTCTACAGAAAAATAGCAATAAGAAATCATAGATCACAATGACACTAATGAAAACCCCCTGATACAAGCAAAGCCAATCAAGGCGAGTTGAGGAGCCCCTGTAAAAGCGCTCAAGATGATGTCGCCCTCCTGTAGCCAAGACAAAGATTCCTGAAAAAATATATAGATCTCACAAAAATTTCCCGAATGCTATGAAGAGAAATACTTTCCAATCACCATCTAAGAACACCAGATGCAAAGGAGATACAAGAAATATCCACAAGAAAAGTTTTTCTATTATCTAGATCCAAGAGCCAAAGACCCCTTACAAATGAGAAGCTATCTCCTTTAAATAGGAATGAGAGAACCAAAATCTTAACCACTTTTAAAATGGGTGGCTAATATTAAAAGATACAAAAGTTCTAATCAATGGTTGAGACGATCTCAACATACAATACACGGATCAATACCATAATATAATATAAAAGTGGACTAAATCACCCTAGGAGAGGGGATCCCACTCAATAAAACATAAATGAAGCACATGGTGGGTCCATGGAGTGTTAACTAACTCCCTTTGGGTGTCCCCATGGCACAATAAAAATAATATAATTTTTTAACTGTGAAATTGTGCCTCCTTGAGGAAATTGTGAGCCTCCAAAAGCTCCAGAAAATAATAAAATATGCCCGAAAAATAGATGTGGGCCCATCCATGCGCTGCAACTGTTGGGGAAGGAGTGGAAGACATCAAAATCAACATCAGGACTCATCCCATGCCATTTCCTTTGCTCAGTAGCCCAAATCGAATTCTTCAGTAGCCAGTTTATTTATTTTTTATCTGCCTCAAGAAACGTGATATGCCAAAAAACAACCTCCTAGTGTGCCTGTGTTATCCAATTGAGCCCACCAGGCTCTCTGGGAGGGGGGTAATATGGCACAAACAAGTGGTTGGAAACCCCATGCCCCATACAACTCCCTAGGAGATCCAACAAAATCATCTCCCTGCTCAGACATGCCATCCAGTAAAGCAAAACTGCACCAGAAAAGTACACCGAGCCAAATCATCTCTGCAAGTGCCCGAAACTGAAAACAACCTTTCTCACTGGACTCAGAGAGTTCAAATCCATATAAGGTGTATACTCATACCCCTTCTAGGTCTCTTCATGATCATGTACGATATCCAATATACCCAGATAGACAAAATAATAATCTGTAAATGACCATATAACCAGTAATATAACCTAGGCTAACATCCATCTGCTGTAAGTATTCATGAGTAAAGACATGCTCTACAAATAATTCAAATGACATTTATGACAAGTAGCAATCATTTCAATGGCGATCTAGCAACCAAATTGTAATGTCCCGGTTTTGACCCCGTTACATTAGATGTATATGATGTATAAATTGTAAATGATCATGGTGTGGAGCTAAAGGCCAAGGCCCCACCGTGGATCGGTAACGCTATGTTTTGGATTTAAATTGTCACCGATGGTATATCGGGGAATGCGGCACATATTAAGTTTCAGCATCATGTAAATATGCATCATAATTAATTAAAATGGACACAACCAGCTACGGTCGCGGCAACCAAAACGAATGGGGCATGATTTTCTAAGGATAAGGAGGGTGAAATATTTAACCTATGGGCCAATGGGGAAAAGCCAAATGTCTATGAGAAAACCCATCAAGCTGTCAACTACCTTTCTTGTCTTTTTCTCCAATAATTTATTTCTGCCAGAATGTGGTTGAGTTAGTTATTGCATGGAATGGGAAGAGTATGGGCAACCAAATTCAAATTGGGCAGAGACCCATTTTTGAAAATCGTGTTTTGACTTCCTTGGCAAGGAAAAATGCCCAAAAACGTATGCCATTCTGCCAAGCATTCACGTTTTCCATTTTTCTCACCATTCTCCTTCACGTTGGGGCTTTTGGGAGCAGCTGGAATTTTTCCTGTGTTTTTTCCTTCCACGTTTTTGGTTGATTGACTTCATTTTCCCATGGATGGGAGGTCGTTTTGATAGTGCCAG
>LPNX010491234.1:283885-353687 GCA_001517045.1 Pseudotsuga menziesii | reverse complement strand
TTGCCTTCATCAACTCCTGGATGGCCTGATAAACCCAACTTAGTTGGCTTGGCTGTGTTTTGGTTACCTTTGGCTATGTGTCAGCCTGCTAGTTCCCTTACTCCTTGGAGAATCATGCCCAGCTCGAGGGTGGCAGCGTTGCTGAGAGATTGATGAGCACGCTGGCCTATGGTTGGGTGGAACGTTGCAGCGACGTAGCTGGTTGCGGATCGAGTTCACCATAAGATAAGTGATCTTGTGTATTTTACCTCTGCAAATCTTAATTTACTGTAATGAAAATGAAATGAACATGATAAATGCATGCATGACTGAATGCTTGTTGAATGTATGATGATGTTTCTGCTGTGTATGTTAAATGAATGCATCTGTGTGTGTTAAACAATGGCATTTGTACATGGTTTACCATAATGCATTCCTGACAGCATTCTGTTTATGTAATTTTTATGCCTGTCCATGTTCATGGGCGGTTAGTCCGGTTGTTTGAAGCATTGGTTGCGTCCTCTTGCCGGTCGGAGGCATGGGGACGTGACACAAATATAAAGGATTTCATTTATTTATTACGATTCAGACCAGACTTTCTAGCCTATACTCACTTCACAGTTGTAGTCAATTTGCTAGTGAAGGGTGAAGGCTAAAGTTCAAAGGGCTAGGAAAAAGGATGACCACCAAATCAACACTGTGACACATTGGATATGGAAAGGGGATACTCACTCTAACCATATGCTAGACAAGCAATAACACAGGGGATGGCAATGTCTCACAAATGGGTGAGTTACTTCAGAGGTGCTTATTCACCTTGACAAATGCTCACAATCCAACTCAATACAAGTAAGGCCAACAATCCTTGGATATAACTTTAGGAACCATTGTTTTTTGGGCCTTTAATTTTTCATAGCCTTGGTCCATGTTTTTATTACATGGATTTTTATTATTTTAGACTTTATGCATTCATGTATGTTGAAAAACATTACTTTTCATGAATGTTATAAGATATTCTTTTCATTGTACTTCAAAGCCAATTTCATTAGGCTAGCCTTGCATTCATGTATGTTGAAAAACACTACTTTTCATGAATGGGATTTTTTATAAGATATTCATTTTATTTCCAAATACATTGCATTGATGGAAACACTACTTGTTTCAGGTTAGCCAACACAACCTAGGCAACTCAGAGCCGAGACACAAATAACTGAGGGAGGCTTGTCCAACAAAGGCTCTAGTGGGGAAAGGTCCTCCATGCCACAAGTCAAGTAGTAGGTCGGGTTTGAAAACATAACTGGAAGGTAATGGATGGGTGGAGATAGCGAATAATGAAACCAACACTAGCAAGCCAAAGTATGATGGGAATGACTACCTCTATTCTCCCTAAGGAGGCTAAAACCAATGAGTATAGACCAAGAACATCTAGGTTTGAGTAGAGACATCAATACATAATATAAATACATCCAAGTCCACATATTTATATGACCGTCAGATCATGAAAGTAAATGCTGATACATGTCACAAGAATGAGTATAAGAGCAATGCCAACCATAACACAAGGTAACATAAGCTGAATCATAAACATGCAAATAATCCATCTGAACCAACATCTGTCCAATGAGAAGACACTAATGCAAATCTGGGCACTACTAACTGCTCTGCAAATGGTTAAATGACTACATCAATCCTCAAATCTGAGTGTCCTGAGGCTTAGACATGGCATGGGAGAGTACTATAGTCCATCAATCATAAAATGATCCATCATAAATGCTCATCTCAGCATCTCATATGTAAGAGAGTTGGCTGAAAAATGTACTGGAATCTGAAAAATAGAATATGGCATCCCTGCTACTATATATGTGATAACATCTAGCTCCATCTGAGTCAAGTGATCCGCTGAATAGAGTGCTTGAGAACCTCGGAATCTTTGGTCCTCACACTCTACTTCTCGCATACTCGGTCCATCAATCTAGCTCTATAACCGCTACCAAAGTACCCACAACATGTCCAGAGCTATACACCGGTTGTCAGAACAATATGTGGATAAAATAAAGTACTAAAACTGAAAAGCAGAAAATAAATCTAATCTATAACCATAACTTTAAACAAAGTTCTGATCTTACTGTGCAAGAAAATAGCAGCATTCAGGATTATACTAAGAAATTCAGGGAAAGACAAAAAGGTACAAGATTGAAAAGCTAAACTAATGCCGAGCAAGGGCTTATTGAGGTCCTACCTACCCTAGTCTAACCAATTTAGACAAGTGTTAGGTAAAATCATAAATCCAATGCAACCATTTGCTGAACGAATACATTGAGCTTTCTTTATAGTTAATGACCATAAAAGCCATAGATGGTTTAAAAGTAATGTATATGAAAATTGAAACCATTTTAACTTGTTGTTTGAAATTCAAAGAAAGATCTGGAATGAAATCATGCCAAGGCTGAAATTTACTTTTGAGAACTTCATCCATCAAAATACCGATAGGATCATAAAAACGCGAGCTTTTTCTTGATGGAATAAGACAACATGACTCATGATGCATCCACTTCAAACAATTCTTTGTTTTCTCCTCTACCCTAATAGGACATTCAATTATATTTACTCCATAAAAAATGGAAGAATCAAATGGGGACAAGTTGTAATGTAATGAAACTGAGAACGAGATCAAACCCATTGGTCACTTAAAACTGGAGAAAAGATGAAATTGATCTTTATACACCTTCTCCAACCACCCATAAGAAATATTTATAAATTGCAAAATATTATTCATGATAGATGACCGAGAAAGGAAATGAAGCGCATTTTCCCCCATTATGTGACCATGCTCAAACTCTTGGCTAAAATTTTCAAAAATGACAGCTTGATTAGAACACAAACCCATACAAGAAGATTCGAAAATTTGGGACGGGGGGGTGGATTGAAAAGTTTCTCCCAGATTTGGAATAATTGATCTCAGAATTCGATGAGAGGAAAGAGCTTTTAAATTAATTCTAGGAGAGATTTCAAGATTTGAAACAAGGTCAGTATCCACACATTGAACAAACACATTCCAATTAAGGACTAGATGAAGAATTCTATCGATACTATCAGGACAAGGATCCTCATCGCAATGTTGTTGATCAAGTTCACTTACGATCGTATCATCATGTGATTATTATTCTTTAAGATCTAGATAAGGAAAAACATTAATAAGTTCGGTTAAGTTTCCCTATCACTCTTACAGGCGTGCTCTTCAATCACAATATGACCACAAGATTTCTCTTCAACATAAGTTTGATTGATTTTATCAAAGTCTGAATCCAGATTCAGATGGATTGAATACTGACTCAAATTATCGTCAATTAGGCAATGCCTATGGAGTTTCTCTTCTAGAGTGTCAATTTGTTAGTGAAGGGTGAAGGCTAAAGTTCAAAGGGCTACAACAAAGGATGACCACCAACTCAACACTATGACACTTTGGATATGGAAAGGGGATACTCACTCTAACCATATTCTGGACAAGCAATAACACATGGGATGGCAGTGTCTCACAAATGGGTAAGTTACTTCAGAGGTGCTTATTCACCTTGACAAATGCTCACAATCCAAATCAATACAAGTAAGGCCAACAATCCTTGGATATAACTTTAGGAACCATTGCTTTTTGGGCCTTTGATTTTTCATAGCCTTGGTCCATGTTTTTATTACACGGATTTTTATTATTTTAGGCTTTATGCATTCATGTATGTTGAAAAACACTACTTTTCATGAATGTTAAAAGATTTTCTTTTCATTATACTTCAAAGCCGATTTCATTAGGCTAGCCTCGCATTCACGTATGTTGAAAAAAATTACTTTTCATGAATGTGATTTTTTTATAAGATATTCATTTTATTTCCAAATACATTGCATTGATGGCAGCACTGCTTGTTTCAGGTTAGCCAACACAACCTAGGCAACTCAGAGCCAATACACAAATAACAAGGAGGCTTTTCCAACAAAGGCTCTAGTGGGGAAAGGTCCTCCATGCCACAAGTCAAGTAGTAGGTTGGGTTTGAAAACATAACTGGAAGGTAATGGATGGGTGGAGATAACGAATAATGGAACCAACACTAGCAAGCCAAAGTATGGTGGGAATGACTACCTATATTCTCCCTAAGGAGGGTAAAACCAATGAGTATAGATCAAGAACTTCCAGGTTTGAGTAGAGACATCAATACATAATATAAATACATTCAAGTCCACATATTTATATGACTGCCAGATCATGACACTAAATGCTAATACATGTCACAAGAATGAGTATAAGAGCAATGACAACCATAAAAAAAGATAACATAAGTTGAGTCATAAACATGCAAATAATTCCTTTGAACCAACATCTATCCAATGAGAAGACACTGATGCAAATCTGGGCACTACTAATTGCTCTGCAAATGGCTTAATGACTACATCGGTCCTCAAATCTGAGTGTCCTGAGACTCAGTCATGGCATGGGAGAGTACTATATTCCATCAATCATAAAATGATCCATCATAAATGCTCATCTCAGCATCTCATATGTAGGGGAGCTGGCTGAAAAATGCATTGGAATTTGAAAAATAGAATATGGCAGCCCGACTACTATAAATGTGATAACATTTGGCTCCAGCTGGGACAAGTGCTCTGCTGAATAGAGCACTTTAAAACCTCAGAATCTCTAGTCCTCGCACTCTGTTTCTCGCATACTCGGTCCATCAATCAAGCTCTGCAACCGCTACCAAAGTACCTACAACATGTCCAGAGCTATACCAAACTCACAGACCGGTTGTCAGAGCAATACGTGGATAAAATAAAGTACTAAAACTGAAATGCATGAAATTGAAAAGCAGAAGATAAATCTAATCTATAACCATAACTTTAAACAAAGTTTTGATCTTACTATGCAGGAAAATAACAACGTTCAGGATTATACTAAGAGCTTCAAAATGCGCGCTTCAGGGAAAGTAAAAAAGGTGCAAGACTGAAAAGCTAAACTACTTCCCAGCAAGGGCTTATTCAGGTTCTACCTACCCTACTCTACGGAATTTAGACAAGTGTTAGGTAAAATCATAAATCCAATGCAACCATTTGCTGAACGAATACATTGAGCTTTATTTACAGTTAATGACCCAACAAGCCAGAGATGGTTTAAAAGTAATGTATATGAAAATTGAAACCATTCTAACTTGTTGTTTGAAATTCAAAGAAAGATCTGGAATGAAATCATGCCGAGGCTGAAATTTACTTTTGATAACTTCATCCATCAAAATACCAATAGGATCGTAAAAATACGAGCTTGTTCTTGATGGAATAAGACAACATGACTCATGATGCAACCATTTCAAACAAGTCTTTGTTTTCTCCTCTACCCTACTAGGACATTCAATTATATTTACTCCAGAAAAAATGGAAGGATCAAATGGGGACAAGTTGTAATGTAATGAAACCAAGAACTAGATCAAGCCCATTGGTCGCTTAAAACTGGAGAAAAGATAAAATTGATTTTTATACACCTTCTCCAACCACCTATAAGAAATATTTATAAATTGCAAAATATTATTCATGACAGATGACCGAGAAAGGAAATGAAGCGCATTTTCTGCCATTATGTGACCATGCTCAAACTCCTGACTAAAATTTTAAAAAATGACAGCTTGATTATAACACAAACCCATATAAGAATATTTGAAAAGTTGGGACGGGAGGGTGGATTGAAAAGTTTCTCCCAGATTTGGAATAATTGATCTCAGAATTCGATGAGAGGAAAGAGCTTTTAAATTAATTCCAGGAGTGATTTCAAGATTTGAAACAAGGTTAGTATCCACACATTGAACCAACATATTCCGATTAAGGATTGGATGAAGAATTCTATCGATACTATCAGGACAATGATCCTAATTGCAATGTTCTTGATCAAGTTCACTTACAATCGTATCATCATGTGATTGTTCTTCTTTAAGCTCTAGATAAGGAAAAACATCAATAAGTTTAGTTTCAGTTTCCCTATCACTCTTACAGGTGTGCTCTTCAATCACAATATGACCACAAGATTGCTCTTCAACAAAAGTTTGATTGATTTCAAAAAAGTCTGAATCCAGATTCAGATGGCTTGAATACTGACTCAAATTATCGTCAATTAGGCAATGACTATGGAGTTGCTCTTCTAAAGGATCTTTAATTGACTCACAAATGGAAGGCTCAACTATGAATGCTTCTTGATGGTGATTGTTAGGTTCCCTTCCATGGATTAAATCCAAAATTTGCTCTGTGACTGCTTCAGGTAATAATAACATAGTATATCATATGATTTGATTGATATTCCTCTTAGTTTCAGCATGAGGTTTTGAAACATTATTCTCGAAGTACTCTGTAAAATTCCTATGGATTGCATCCATGCTCATAATTTGGAACATTTCAGAAGAGGAATGATCCAATTGAGAAAGCAAATTGTCAATATATTGATTATCAACAGCACGATCATTGCTAGATTGACACTCTAAATATTTTTCAGAGTTTCTACCCCACTTATCTATTAAGAAATCTGTGAACATGTTATACCTAGTGATGGATTCTAGTGCTAAATGATCAAACCATAGTCGAACATCCCCTCGCAAGGATTCTCCTAAGGCTTGCATATACACATCTTCATTTTCCGCACCTCTAATTTCCATGTAATCCCAGAGAATATCCAAATGACTTTCAATAGATATATCCTTATTTCCATTAAACTGGGGCAACCTCCTAGTGTAATCGTTTGGCATAGGATGAGGTGCCCTCGAGGGATTTCAGAAAAGTCAAAAGGAGACTGTTTTTATTGTTTTTTAACATCTCTGGTATCTAGGCAATAAGGCTTTGACTGGGACTGACTTCTAGGTTCATGCCGACTTACAAGTTTATCAGGGGTAGTCATGACAAAACTTGTATTACATTGATGAAGAGGATTACAAGGATCACTCACTTGATGTTGGCTTACTAGTCCACTCGGGATGGTTGGGAAATATTTATTGCATGGGTGAGGAAATTGGTGGGTATCACAAAGATTGTGATAACTAGATTCATGCCCATAATCATGCTCGAGATCATCCTCATACCTGTAGTCTAATTGCCTTCCAATTTCATTGATGCCTTTATTTAATTCCTTCATGCATCTGATAAATATATCTGAATTCATTATGATTTATGGGATGGTTTCGCTTCTTAGTGGAGCTTCCAGGTGAACAAATTGCCGTATTCACCAACGGATAATGTCATAGGAGAGGTGAGGTATTTCGAACCAAGGTAGGCCTCTACCTCCCTGACAACATTGCCAAAATGTTGGCAAAGAGAACGAGAGTAGAGCTTAAGGATAAATGTATAACCAGGGTAGGTCTCTACCTTCCCCGACAACGACATCAAAATGTTATCACAAACCTTGTAGTTGCCTATGTGATGTGGATCTAGGATGGATGGTAGAGGGACCAACAACTAAGGGGGTGGAACCAATATTTCCTTGACTCCCAAATGGATGGTTGTCATGCCAATCGAGGCAGTCTTCGCTTTATGTTATCTTATCCCAAGACAACAAAGGGGGAGACCCGAATCTACTCTCGACAGGAGAGATCAAACCTAGACACCAGATTAGATGAAATGGACTTGAGGTAAGTAAGGTGTAAGGTAATAGAAATCCTAGATCTATGGATGATGTCACTAGGTGAACCAAGGATTTGGATTAAGGTTTAGGAAGTTTGAGGCTTGATCCAAAGTGGGACACAGGTGACCTATGAAGTAAATACTAGATCTATGGTTAAGGTACTAGCAATAGGTGAAGATATCCATTTCCTTGGGAAATGTAACCAATGTAGGGAGAGAAAGGATAGGATTGGGGCTATCTAGTACCCACGGATAAGGCTTGATGACATATATGACAAGGTCAAAGTACTCGAGTCACCAGGCAAAGTAAGATCACAGGAAAAAGAGTCCAAAGAGAGAGTAGCGCTAGGTTGGAGATCAGTTCTTGCCAGATCTAGGGCAATGGAGTCACTACCTACCCATCGTTGAAGGAGACTCACCTAGGAAACACCCTGATCTACAAACCCAAAAAGGTATTTTCCGGAAAAGTAAGATTACGGGAAAAATCAGCAGCAAGTTGGCTAGCGCTAGGGTTTGGGAGGTCAATTTTTCAGATCTAGGGTAACCTGTCCACTTCTAGCTTAGCGTTGAAGGAGATTTGGTGAGAGGATGAATCAATCTACAAACACAACAAGGTATTTGGCAGGAAAAATCAGATCCCCAAAAAATTCAGAAAAGTGGTGGATAGTGATAGGGTTTGGGAGGACAGCTTCTCAGATCTAGGGCAAACCAGCAACTTTCAGCTCTATGTTGAGGATGATTTGGTGAGGGTATGACCTGATCTACAAAACTGAGCAGCGGTATGGCCCGGGATCAAGCGGTCTAATTTTTTAATATTTTTTGGGTTTTTATTATTATGAGATTTTTATGTGAAAATGAAGAAAGCATATGCCAATGGATTGAGATCTGGAAGAAAGGTACTAACCTATAGATCTTACCTGGAAAACCTTGTAGATTCCTTGAGGATGATGATCCCTACTATCCCGATCAATTTGATAAGCTTTTGATGTATCTTTCAATACATTGATTTGGGTTATTATCTGTGAGGGGTTTAATGTGTTTCCCCATTTTTTATAGTGGGTAGAAAGAATTAGATTTGAAGTGGGTTTTTTCTTGTTAATAGTAATGTGTATTTTTTTCCCTCATGCATTATTGTTGTAGCAAATAGGTTATAGACTTTGTAAGTTGTCTATAATTAACTTTTTTCTTTATCTAACATAGTTTTTGCAGTAGGCATTTAGTTGGGGTTGGTTTATGCCCTTTTGTAGTTATGGGGGATGAAATTTTGAATTGAGCCGTAATTTTATGCGTGAAGAATTATTTTTGAAGTTGATATTTCCCAAGGTTTGGTTGTATACATTATTATGTCTACATAAGCTGCTATACATCATGGAGTGGATGTAAAGCATTAATTTTGAAGTGGGATTTTACTTATAGTGAGTATTGTGTACTTTTTACCTCATGCTTTATTGTTGTGGTGACTTGATTATGGACTTTATAAGTTTCCTAAAATCAACTTTATCTTTATAAAACATTGTTTTGTGGTAGGCATTTCGTTGGGTTTGGTTTATGCATTTTTGTAGTTATGGGTGATGAAATTTTGATTGGGACCCTAATTTTATGCATGAAGCATTCTTTTTGAAGTTGATATTTCCTAGATTTCAATCATATACATTATTACGCTTGCATATATTTCTATAGATCATGGCTTTTTAAGGGGGTTTAATTAGTTTATGTATAGTGGTAGAATAGTACCTTCAAAGCTAGTATTTTTTATGTTTTGTGGATATTTTCCTACAATAATTATTATGAACCAGTGCCTTAAATCAATTGTAGGACATGAATTTTGTCTTGGATCTTCCCTACACATTAATTGTAGTGGATCTAGAATTTTGAACTTTGAAGTTTGTCTCTTCCCAAATCATTGATGACTTTGATCATTTTTAATTCTTGTTGACACCTTCCAAACTTCGTTTCTAAGTGTTCAAATAATCATGACTACCACATAACATACAAGGGATAGTTATGCTTCCAAAGAAAGTTTAGAGAATGCCCGATTCAAGTAATCCTTCACTCCACCTATTTATGGCTAGTTGAAAATCCCTTTCACCCCCACATTTCTTAGAATTCATCCACTCACTTATTTCACCACACACATAACACATTTGTTTTCAATACCTTGGGAATATGAGTCAACACAAGTCTCAATGTTGTTTAATAGAATACAACACCACTTGTCAAGTTTTTCTCTATTGTTTTACAAAATAGTTGTTGTAGGTGTCGAGCACCCAATATGCAAGTGGATTACTACTAACATATAGAGTGTACAATATTTATTGTCAACCCGGGAAAGTCTTGTATTTAAAGGATAACATGCACAGTATATGCTTAAACACAAAGTCACTGTAATTGAACCATACTATCCTCTGTTCAGCTATGCTCATCCCAAGAATCTACTTACTCCAATTATCTTCTAGGCAATACAATCACAATTACCTTCTGTTATGCCTTGATCTAAGAATGAAAATATAAAAGTCATATCTAAATTACAATTACAGATGAAAGGAAATCCTATTTGCATCACTGGATGACTAATTCACCTATCCAATCTGATTATTCTAGGAACCCACAAGCGTAATTTAAATATTGATCTAGGAATTCAAATACAGAGATTGAGTTCAGCTATTCTAGGAACTGAAGTGCAAGAATGAAATTCGGTAATCATAACAATAAAAGATAAGTTGCAAAGATTCATGGAACAACAACTAAAAGATCTAAGGATGAACAGAGCTGTTACAGTTACCACACGAATCGCATAAGAGATAATTACCTACTCAGTCGACTGTCACGTTATACTACTATAAATCTCCAAGGAATGCAATCACAACACAATGTAAATCCACACTTGTTACAACTTCTTATGAAAAGAATAAAATTAACATAACATCACATGACAAAGGAATTGAAAATTCCTAATTTAACTTAGCAATCCCTGTGGAAGGTGGGCCCAACCTTCACACAGAGATGCTGGCTGGACAGACGTAAAAACCTTATATCAGAAGTAACCCCTTGTATTAAAAGACAGAATGATTACACAATTCCTGCTCATAGCTAATATAATGAATTGATTATATGTTCAGCAACCCCAAGCTCGAAACAATTCTCCATATTTATACCATGCGGATCCTAACATCCTATCCTATTATGGGGCAGTCATGAAGATGTCTGATCTTCAGGCGCCCTAAAAGACAACAGCTGTTACAAACGTGGCAAGATGAAAAATAGGAAACATAGGAAAATTGTTAATCACCCCAGGAGTGACGATATCTCCAGATTACGGCTACACACGAGCAACAATGCACTATGGATCTCCAAATCTGATGCATTCTATTACAGCTACCTTGTCACAGCTTTGTCTAGGATATCGCACTAGAACTGCATTCTTTGGGTGATGATAGGATGGATGGGAATCAGCTTGAGCAGTGAATGCCCATCCTTTTTGTGACTTGTTTAGCCCAATCTTCCTGCAATCCACTTATCTCAAAATACCTTTATAAACCATAATATGTTAGCGCATTGAGAGATACGAAGCCTTAATGATCACAATCATAAATATTAATAAAATAAAACAATGACCAATCATACCTTGATGGTTTGAAGAGTAGACTGGGGATACCATGTTTAATTGGTATGCTGAATGGGGTAGGATAGAACAAGAAGGGGTGATTAAAGGTGGTCAAAAGAGGCCATTTCTGGGCTCAACAGTAGGTTTGAAGGTTTAAGAACCCACCCTCTGCGTCTCTTGGTTATTATTTTGTTTTTAATGGCATGTGTGATTCATTTTGTTTTATATCATTGATGTGGATTAATTAACTCCAAATCAACCATATGGGTATACCAAATTTGACCAAAATAGGAATACCCAATTTAGCATTTTTGAAAATATTATAACTTTAAATAACATGATCATATAGAACTTTACCTAGATCCAAATCAATAACATTCACCATCACCATACCAAATATATATGATAATTTATTTAAGATGAAACCAAAATATGAAACATTAGAAAATAAATAAGGGAAAACTAGGTTCTCATATTTTTGTACCTACTAGCATATGTGTGCAAAGTTCTATGACAATACATTGAAAATAATCTTCTCACAATTAGAAAAAATATTGAAGTTGCCATGATATCAGGAGAAAAGGTTTGGCACACTTCTTTTGTGAGATTTATCATTTAGAGTGATACATTTGATTAATGATCATAACCTAAAGTCCTTTTCAATGTAATCTTGGATAGGCAAGTCAGTATCATTACTATCCTAGGTTTTAAGAGGATTCCACACACTAGTAAATATCTAGGTATCCCTCTCATTCTTAATGAGCTAAACCATTTGGTCTAAGATGATGGACATTATCTCTACAAAAATATTGATCTGAAAAATAAAATTGTCATGCCCTAATTAGTAAACTACAACTTCTTAAGTTAGTTCTCCAACCAATGCCATTCATATGCTGTTTATTCTTCAAATGGATTGAATTTTATTCACATGCACGACCTTTTAAATAATTTTCAATTACATAAAACAACCATAGGATGGATTACCTATACTATAATATGTCCATCATATACACTACTAGTTCTCATTTTATAGAATTTGAAAACTAGAATCAACAAAACTAAAATTATCTAAAGAATTGAAAATGCCATCAATGATTGTTGGTTCCA
The DNA here is from genome assembly GCA_001517045.1 of Pseudotsuga menziesii. Taxonomy (NCBI): domain Eukaryota; kingdom Viridiplantae; phylum Streptophyta; class Pinopsida; order Pinales; family Pinaceae; genus Pseudotsuga; species Pseudotsuga menziesii. The sequence goes on along the minus strand of LPNX010491234.1, from coordinate 341,362 downwards.
ACTCATTGGAAGGATTTTATGTAAAAAATGAATTAGAGATAATATATATGACAAAATCATATTTTATAATTGCTCTATTTTGTTGGAACCAAAGGTTAGGTAGGTTCATCACACCTCTATCTCTTCTGGACACAGTTAGTCGAAAGATAACAATCGACTAGTAGATCAACTGACTACATGCTCAACTGAGTGGTCAATTGAATGGTTGAATAGGCCGTGGTTGGATCAACTAAAGCAGGCAACTAGCCCATGGAACGTTGTGGATTTCATGGAAATTGTTAGAACCAATGACCCTTATTTGTGGAGTAGATCATCCTCACTTCAAGGGAGTTTGTTAGATGTAGATATTATAAAAGAATGACCTTATGGGTTGTATTGATATCAACTTATAATGATGATATCTTATGATATGATGCATTTTTACCTTCTAATCACAATGCAATGTGATCAAGTGTTGTAAACATTATCTTTAGAAAAAACCCTTCTTCTTAGAATACTTATCCCTTTTGTTATTTTATTTTTTGTCCTATTGTTCAAAGGAGGTTTCCCAACATGGTATTAGAGCTACTGGTATTGACCTAGCTTGTTGACTGCGAATCATGCTGAATTGAATCTAGGGTTGATTGACTATGGGATGAAGATTTATCGATTGATACTTTTTCTTTGAACTTGGATCATATCTGTTTGAGATCATAAGGATGGCTTCCAAGATATAATCTATTATTTTGAACGAGAATAACTATGTAATTTGGGTGCTAGATTCAGAAACTTTGTTAAAGAGAAAGGGACTATGGAAATATGCTGAGGTTGTTATTGCATATCTGACCAATTATTAAGCTAAATTTGTCATTGACATAAAGAAGGATGAGGTTGTTGGGGTCATTACAACTTACATTCAAGGGGGATTTTATTTCATACAAGTGGGATCGACTGCCCTCATGTAATTTGGAGTAAGCTAAAGGCGTTGTTTGATAAGGTTAATGAAAGGCAAATGACAGAGATAGAGAAATAGTTGATCTATCTGGAACCCAGTTTCTTTGAAAGGATTGAGGACTATTTAGCTCGCATTAAGGAGTTGTAGTTGAAATTGGGAAAATTTGATCAAAGTTTTCCGAAGAAGCATGGATAACTCATTGAAATGGTTCTGATGAATCTAATGAAACCTTATGATGTGTTTTATTCTTCATTTTGTGCCAATTGGATGTCACACAAACAAGGTGGTAAGGATTTCACCTTTGATATATTATGTGATTTATTGATAAAGGATAAAAAAATGTTGCTTGATGAAGGAAATCTTGGTAGAAAACACAAGGCTCACTTTCTCAAAGGAAAGGTCAAGTAAAATTATAATGAATGTGGTTGAATGAATCAATGACCACAAAGTATCAACCAATCTACTAAAGGGAAGATCAATGAGTCGACATCGACCAAGGAGAAGAGAAAGAAGAAAAACTGTCATTATTGTGGAAAGGTGGGACATGTGCAGAAAACCCGTTGGAAGAAGAAAAATGGATTAGAATAAAAGGTCAAGCATCTTAAAGAAGGCACACCATTTAGCCCTTTGATCAATCGACCTATTAAAAACTTCACCTTTTTCTGTTAGCACTCCTTGGGCATTACATGCCTACACCACTCAGACTGAATGGATAGTTGATTCTGATTGCACTCATAATATGGTTAAGGATGCTTCTCTGTTATCTTTCTTCAGTGGAGCTCCAAAACATAATATTTGTGTAGCTGATGTTTATGCTCTTATGGTTGCTGGAAGTGATGATGTTGAATGCAAGCATGCTCAAATATCCAATGTCTATCATGTGCCTAGATTGAGTGCAAAGTTGTTGTTAATTGCTCAACTTAGACAAACTAAGAAGACTATTAAGTTTTGGTTAGATCACTTTACTGCAAATAATCTGAGTCTTGGGGGTGAAACTATTGATTTAGGATATTTAGATACCAAATATGGTCTATACAAGTTCTATGACTCTCCTGGCAATGATTTCCAACCAACTGGATCAACTACACTCATTGCTTAGATTGACAATAGAAGTCAAATTTGGCATGAATGAATTCAACATCTGATATTTCGAAGTTTGAAGATGACGGTAACAAATAATATGGCCAGTAGTATCCCATAGATTATTCGACTTGATGGCATTTTTAGAGGATGTGTGCTTAGAAATCATCATCATGAAACCTTCAATTTCAGGAAATCATGAGGAGCACAAGATTGTCTGCAACTTGTTCACAATGATCTCTATTACATAAACAAACTCTCATTAGCAGGCATGAAGTAAATTTTAACCTTAATTGATGATTTCTCTAGATTTATATGGGTATATTTCTTGGAAAATAAGAGTCATGCATTTGAAACATTCAAGGAATTTATGACATTGGATGAGAAGCAATGTGGATGACCTATCTATTGGTCAAGATAAAAAATGATGTAGAACACGTGAGTCAATAATTTGAAGAATGTCTCTTGAAAAATGGTATTTCTTGGCATATATCTTCCCCTCACACACCTCAAAAAAATTGAGTTACAGAGAGAAAGAATAGGACTTCAATAGAAAGAGCACATGGCCTATTGTAGACCAAAGACATTTCAACTAAATATCAAGCATAAGTTGTTTATTGCTCAAACTATATCCGAAACCTGGTTCTGACTAGAGTTGTCATCAAGATGAATGTAGTTGAAAAGTGGAGAGGAACAAAACCCTTTGTCAAATAGATTAGAACCTTTGCATGTGTTTCTTGGGAACATACTAGTGATAATTGTAGGAAGAAATTAGATGCAAAGAGTCATGCTTGCATCATGATGGGATATTTTGATAAATCAAAATCTTATCAATTGTTTGACACATCAAACAACATATCATTTCAAGCATAAATGTGATATTTGATGAGAATATTTGAGCTAGGTACTAAGTTATTAAACTCCTCTTTCAGTCTATTAGATAGTGATTTGTTTGATATTTCTAAAGAATCTGGATCGACTATACCATTATTTTAAATTTCAACTAAACAATCAAATTTTACTCCTAAGTTGAATAGTAGTCGATCTACATTGACTAAGAATGTCGAAACACCTGGTCATCCGATTGACAATAACTGAATTGAATCACCGTCGACTTATTTACTTTGGTGGGCTACTAAAACTATTGAAGTTGTTGGACCTGATGTTGGAGATGCAAGTGTTGGTCGACAAAGCTACAATTAGAAACAACATGGCAGTGTTGCACTGATGGAACATGTTCTTCAAACCATTGATCCTGACACTTATGTTGATGCTCAAGGAGTGTCTGAATGGGAAAATGTTATGGCTACTGAAATTGATTCTTTAGAGAGGAAACATACTTGGAAACTGGTTCCCTTATCACAAGGAAAGAATGTTGTAAAGTGTCAATGGGTCTACAAGTCCAAGTTCAATTCCGATGGTGTTGTAGAATGTCACAAGGCTTGACTGGTATCCAAGGGATTCTCTCAACAATAAGGCATCAACTACATTAAAAACTCCTCTCTGGCTGCTAAGATGAACTCAATTAGACTAATTCTTTCGCTTGTTGGTCATTCTAGATGGGAAATTCATCAAATGGATGTTAAAAGTTTTTTCTTCATGAAGACTTGTATGAAGAAATACATACGGAACAACCTCATGGTTTTGTGACATATTTTGGTTTTGTTTTTCGATTGAAGAAGTGATTATATGGTTTGAAACAAGCACCTCATTATTGGTATGATAAGATTGATCGTTTATTTATCAATCTTGGCTTCAAACATTTTCAATCCGATCACACTGTTTATGTATTACATGTTCATGGTGAGAGATTTTATTGTGCCATTATATGTTGATGGTCTAGTCATAACTGAAAATAATGTCGACCTGATTTTGAGCTTGAGGAAACAACTTGCAGATACCTTTGAAATCACCGATCTTGGTCTATTGCATTTCTTTCTGCTATTTTAAATTTTGAAAAGGAATGATGGTATCTTTCTTCCTCAACCAAAATATGTTTTTTTATCTTTTGAAATGATTCAAATTATACGAATGTTGTCTTGTGGTACACCTTATCAGTTAGGCATCAAATTGTCTAAGGGATGTGACTCTCCTATAGTCAACACCACCCTTTATCGACAATTGGTTAGTAGCTTGATTTACTTAACTCACAGTCGCCTTGATATTTCCTTTGTTGTTAGTGTGGTTTATCGGTTCATGCAATATCCTCACGAAAGCCACTAGAAAGTTGCAAAGAAAATTGATCTCTATATCAATATGGTATTAAATATTGTTGCAGTTCAGAACCATTGGTCAGGTTCACTGATTTTGACTAGGGAGGTAACATTGACGATAGAAAGTCCACTTCTAGCTATGTGTTTTGACTTAGTTTTGGATTGTTGGTATGGACATGTAAGAAACAAAAGGTAGTCTCTCTTTTGACTATTGAAGAAAAATGTTGTGGAGTTTTTAGTGAAGGTACAAAGGTAGTTTGGATCCGTTAAATTTTAGAAGAGATTGGTTTTCCTATTTGGGCTTGGACTGTTATCTATTGTGACAGTCAAAGTACAATATACATTGATGATAATCCTGTTGGACATAGAAAAATGAAGCATGTTGAATTTCATGTTCACTAATTGAGACAATTGGTACAAGACAATGTTGTCACACTTGTCTATTGCATGATTGATGATCATATTGCCGATATATTTCCAAAGCCTCTACCATAAGATAAGTTTGTAAAATTTTGGGCTATGCTTGGGATTCAGACAACAACAATGATGGGGGGTTATTTAGAGAACACAATTCCACCTCATGAATTTCCAAAGTGTTGTGTTGATGGGGTGGTGTTGGAACCGAAATTTATGTAGGTTCATCGCACCTCTGGATCTTCTTGAGATATTCGGTCAAAATATAATAGTAGACTAGCAGAGTAGTCTACTAGAGGCTCAATTGAGTGTTCTACTGATTGAGTGACGAGGCCATGGTCATATTGACTAAAGAAATTGGCTAATCTATGGGATGTTACAAATTTCATAGTGATGGTTAGAATCAACAACCCTATTTGTGGACCATGTCATCCTCACTTTAAGGGAGTTTGTTAGATCTAGAGATTATAAAAGAACGACCCTATGGGTTGTATTGATATAAAGTTATGATGGTGATCTCTTATGAGATAATGCATTGTGATGTTCTAATGATAATGCATTGTGCTTAAGTGATGTAAACGATGTATTTAGACACCACCCCTGTTATTGGAATACTTATCCCTTTACTATTTTCTTTTTTATCCTATTGTTCAAAGGAGGTTTCCCTACATCTATGAGAAGATTACCATACTTGGATCAGTCCCGAAGGCATGAGATTTATGATTCCTTAGAGATATTTTCAAGGAAGACCAATTTACAATACTCCTTGGCCATTTAGAGATCACTTACATAATGAGTGGATTCAGGATGAAATAATTCATTTATTCTACACATAGGACAAACTTAACATAAGCTATGTTTAGTTCATAAAACATATCTTGTTTATTTCAAATATTATTCATAGATTATGTGAATATAACTTCTTGAGATCATGAATAACTACGTTTCTTTTTCTTCTAATTGTATATGAGTGACAAGTTTACAATTTTATGTTTTTTTAATTACAAAAAGAAGCTTTTCGTACATTAAGGCTATATGGGTTTAGCTCTTAGTTCTTAGACAGAGGGATATTACAAATGATTATAGAGAAACATTACAAATTGGTATAAGATCCAAGGTTATAGCATTAGGGGTTGTATGGGCTCAAAGAAAAATAGATAATTGTAATTTTGATGTATGCTAAATGTGTTCTTCTTCTTCTCTATTTGATTTATGTAGTTACTAGAGTTTGAACAGGTTTCCACACAACTATTGCCATGGAAGATTTGTCAAATTACCAAGAAACTGTCTAATGAAACAATGAATCTTGAGACTTCCCCAGACATGGTAGAAACCATGAAAGGCCAAAAATTAGAACTTTAGAACTCCAGGGTAGACAACGAGAAGATAATAAAGGCTTGAGTAGAAAAAAATGAACTAGATGCTTCCCTACTATAGAATTTGATTGACATTGAAAAACAAATGCATCAAGGACATATTTCAAGAAATGTTGGAAAGATTCCTTAAAAGAAAATATTCCACATTATTGAGAATATGATATCTAGTGAAGGGACATATACACCATCCAAATCATCAAACAAAGATACAACGATGTCTAAAGATTCAACTAGTAATAGATTAGGGTCTTCTTCTCATAGACATAAGAGAAAGAGGCATTCTAGAGACTATTTATATTGAGAGTTCATAAAGATAGAATTGCCTACCTTTGATGGAGAGGTGAAACCATATGAAGAAGTCAAGACATGTATTCTTATAATAAGGAAATACTTCCAAGTTCATGACTACTATGGAAACATGAAGGTTAAAGTATCCATGTTCGATTTGAATGGTAAAACATCCATTTGGTGTGAAGATATCAAACAAGCAAAGAAGAACAACAAAAGAAAAAATCAAATGCAATCAATTTAAAAACTAATATCAACATAACTACCTGGCATAGAGTGGAAACAAGTCAATAGTATCAGTAGGAAGGAGGCCATGAGATACTTTAAAAGGGCCTCTCAAGTGTTGAGGGATGTGGATAAAATCATCTACTTAAAGATTGACCCATAGAAAAGAGAATTCTATGACTATTCATAACATTCAAGGAGTTGCAACAATTAATCACATACCAAGAAGTGTGCCTAGAATTCATGTTTCTTCGGAGGATCAACAAGCAAATCACTGAGCATCTATGGTGGAAGTGAAAGGTAACATTGCTAAGCAATTTGCTTCTATTTTGATTAACCTAGTGTTTAGTCATATCTACATTGTACCTATATTTTTTTACTCAAGTTCTTCAAAAGAGTTCTTGGAGGCATGCCCTTAGAGATGGATGGGATTTACATAAGTAAAAAATTGAATATATTGCCACTTAGGTGATGTAGTGTTTTGATTGGCATGGATTGGATAGCAACACATAAGGTGAAACTTTATTGTTACTATTAAATTTTTGAATGTGTAAACGATTGTGCAAATCGAAATACAATAAAGGTACTCCAAAGGTGATATCTATAAGACAAATTTCAAACTTACAATTGCAACAAAGCTTAAAAAAAGAATGTTAATTGTATGTGGGTAATTTATTAGAGTTATTAAAAAGTGAAGGAACAAAGCTTGAAGATTATCCATTAATTCAAGAATCCATGGATGTGTTTCTAGACGAGATACCTAGTTTATCTCTCAAGAGGGACATTGACTTTTCAATTGATTTCATGCCTAGGGTTGCACCTATATCATATTTCCTTATGCAATAAGTACCGTTGAGTTTGTAGAATTGATAATGTATCTACAATAATTGCTAGATAAGGGATATATCATATCAAGTGTGTCTCCTTGGGGTGCACTAGTGTTTTTTGTAAAATAAGGATGAGACTCTCATATTATGTATAGATTACAGAAAGTTGAACAAAGTCACAGTGAAAAACAAGTACCCATTTCCTTGGATCAATGATTTGTTTTGATCAAGTAAGAGGGGAAAAGGTATTCACAAAGATTTACTTGAGATCAAGATATTATAGAGTAAGAATCAAGGGTGAATATATTCATAAGACAAATTTTAGGACAATGTATGGTAATTGTGAGTTTATGATAGTGCCATTTGGACTTACCAATGCACTAACTACATTCATGTGCCTCATGGATAATGTATTTTGTAAATATTTGGATAAAATTGTACTATTAATATATAAGAGATAAAGGCTATCATGAATTGCCCTACTGCAAAAAATGTGATAGATGTGAAGTAATTTATGGGACCAACATGTTAATATCAGAGATTCATTATGGTATTATCTAAACACAAACATCCAATAAATTCATTGCAAAAGAAAGGAACAAAGTTTGTATGGTCTAAAAGTTGTGACAATTTTTTTTAGCAATTAAATCATTTTCTTACCTGTGCATCAATTCTAAATATAAAAAACCCAAATAGAGACTTTGTTGTATGTATATATGCATGTAAATAAAGACTTGGTAGATTTTTTTTATGTAAGATAATGATGCGGCGAGTTATGAATTAGGAAACTAAAGGAACATGAAAAGAATTATGTCACTCGTGACCTGAAACTTACAGGGATAATTCATGCTTTTAGAATGTAGTGTCATTGCTTAATGGGAAAGAAATTTGTACTGAAGTTAGATCATATCACAATGAAAAATTGGCTAGATGGTTAGCTTTTATCAATGAATATGATTTTGAGATAAATCACATAAAATACAAAGAAAAAAAAGTGGTCGATGCACTTAGTTGAAGTATGGAAGTGATACGTGTAGCATCTATCTATACTTGTGAATCCAATTTAAAAGTAAGAGTAAAAGAATATTTATGTAATAATGAACAGTTCATTCAAGTAAGAAATAACTTGCAATAAGAACCACTTGAATAGAAATATAATGGTCACCAAATGACTAATTAAGAATTGTTGGTCTATACGGATAGACTATACATTCCTAATTGAAAAAAATAATGCTAAAAGTCATCAATGATATGGGAAGAGAGACAAAATTCAAGCTCCACAACCATTAATGTGTAGTGAATATACAAGGTGAAATTCATGCCATACAATTGATATAAGATGCTAGTGCAAAAAAATTATTGCAAGAAAAGATCCACAGATTAGAGAAATACAAGCTATAAAGGTATCTTTCTACCACTACACATAAAATAATTAAACTCCCTTTAAAAGTGACAATCTACAACAATTTTTGTAGAAAGAATAATGTATATAGTTGATCCCTATCAAATATTGACTTCAAAAGGAATGCTTCTCACATAAAATTAGGACCCTAATCAATATTTCACTGCCCATAAGTATAGAAAATTCAGAAACCAAACATAGCTAAATGCATATTGCAAAACAATTGGTATATAAAGATAAAGTTAATCATAGGCAACTTACATAGTCCATAACCTATTCACTACAACAATAAAGCATGAGGAAAAAACTACACAAAATACAAACAATATGCAAAATCCCATTTCAAAATTTGTGCCTAACCTACTATAAAAAATGGGGAAATGCATAAAACCCATCTCAAACATTGACCCAACTCAAATTTACCAAAAGATAAATCAAAACAACCACAACCCACAACAATTTTTACTTGGAACATATGAGAATTTTTGAAGCAAATGAAGTGTACTTATCTTTTTCAAAGATTAAATATAAAGGAATTAACTAAGAAAGAGTGATTTACACCCAACCATTAACAATATATTATAGGTTCCACCCCCTATCCAGGCTATGATACCAATGAGGTGAAGAAGGAGATATGAAAAATTATCATGACAACTTCTCCAACTCAAAATCTCGGGAAGAATATACTGAGTATACTACTATTGAAATTTTAAGATGGAGCTGTTGTTTATCACCCACAATACCCACACAACACAAGAAGAATATATTCCTTCTCTAATCATCACTCCCTTATAAGTGTCTCCCTCAAATGTTATTTAGTATGGCATATAACGATTCTGATTGCTATCCATTCACTACTAGGAAAAATCTTGTTTCTTGACTCCTTTCAAGGTTCTCATGGACTCCTTTCATGCTTGTTCAATTCCTTGGCATGTAAACCTCTTATTTCAAGGTTACACACTCTTTTTACCTTTTCTCCACCTATCAAAAAACCCTCCCCTAATTCAAATTTCCTCTTATTTGAATGCATGAAGGATGACAAGGAAATTCCTAATCCAACTCTTCTTGGTTCCAGTAATTTAGGGGGGGGGGTAAATTTCCTGGGATGTAGGAGGTGGTTTCCTAGATTGAGAATATGGCCCAAATTCCACTTTTTTTTACCTCAATTTAAACTATAGGTTAGGCTCAACATCATGAAAGAGTGAATGGTTTGGGTAAATTTGTAAAGGTGGATAAGGCATACTAATATTCTCTTAGACCCCCTCACCTTTACCTTGGTGTGGTATCATAGCCCTTTTCATGCTCATACTCGGTCAATATTGGCTCTTTTATTAATTGTATAATATCCATTTCTACAATTACCATGATAACTCTACTTCACGGGATAATAAGGCATAACAAAAGATGGTGTCTATGCAAAATATCTAGACATATTTAATATCTAGTGCATATCATTCCAAGGAATCATGAGGATACTTTACAAGGATATTGTCCCTTTACCAACTTCAAAGGTTTCCATCACTTAAGAGTAATATTAATGACCTCCAACAAATTGAACTCTAGTTGATCTACACAATTCAAATTGCACAAGAGAGGCATAGATTTGATAGAACCTCATGCAAATTTTTAGAAGATTACACAACAACTTCCATCAATCAAGGGATTGATTGGAATCTTAGCTAGTCTCCCTTGTCAAGTATAAGTAGGAGCATAAGTTGAAAGGATTGTTATACTTACTATTATGTCTTTCATTCATATCTTGTTGTTGGTAATTCAAGTTGTAATTAGAAGGAAAATTGTTGCCCCAATGTCCATGACAAATTTTGAATAAAGAAGATATATCTTTGTTGCATTTTCAAGTGTTATTTGTCTACAATGGTACTGTGATATTCCTTGGGTATAACTCACTCATGAAGATAAATGAGAACCGATTTATTTATTTTCTTCTTGACAATCTTTCAATTGTATTTTAGATTAATTGTAGAAATTTTTAGTAAGATATAACACTAGTTATTTTATGCCACTTGCAACATTTATGTGTTTCCTTTATACTTCTAAGCAACATTTATATTATCTTGCTTCATATGTTTCATTTTCATAATTTACTTGATAAGTTTCAATACTAGAAAGCATGATTAATGGAATCTCTTTGATTAATAAAGGTTGTAAGGGTTGAATGATCTAGCAATAGCTTTAGGATCCTAGTTTAATTAATTCATTCACCTAGCTCTACACCTAAGAACAATGATCATATATCTCTATACACCCTTGCATATTATCAAGGGAATTAAGAGTGGAGATAATTATCTTAATGATATGAAGATTCAGGGGACCAAACTAATAAACTTGGACACTTTATTTTTGTGATTTTCAGAATATTAGTTCAGATTAGACATGTATAGTTGCATATATAGCGCATAACACCTCATAAGTTTGCATGAGACCGAAATTTATAATTAAAGTGATCTAAAGGATTCAATGTTTATTGCTACAATGATTTGGCCCAACACTTCTTGTGTTGTTGCTAAAATTATGTTAGTAAAAATTTGCAAAATTTGGGAAAAAAGAACAATACATACTTGGTTTGCATGCATCAACATAAAGATATAAATGGAATATTTTTAACAAGAACACATATTTTTGATGTAGATTAAGCATGTATTGGTGATAAAGTACAACAATAAGAGTACTCTGAGGTAGTCATCCAATAAAAATTTGGGGAATTTGCTAAGCTCCCCAAAGTAGGATAGGTGATTTTTATCATCCATTTCTCAAATATTTAGAATCCTTTTGTTGGTATATAAGTGGAACAAAGTGAAGGATAATCCATCTTAGAACACCATGAAAAAATAAGGATAGGATAAACCAAATATTTTTGAGTTCTCAATTCATGAATCCAATGAAGAAACATGGATGAAGAATATTAACCCCGTTGCTCTCTCTCATTTCCATTGTGTTTTTTATCCCAAGGAAAAAAATCATTATATTTGGTATTTCAAGTGTGAAATCAAAATATACATAAGAAATCCTTGTATTTTTATCACAAAGACTAGCTCTATTCAGAACCCTACCATATAGCTACTTATTACAATCTTCCATATCACATAACAATTATAGCAATATTGCCTTCTGTCTAGCCTTAAAAAATTTCAAATAGAACCCTTATTACCCTTGATTTTATATAGAAATCTACCTCACTGTCCATACAAGTGAAACAAATACTTCAAGAGAGGACACATCTCCCTTAACTTCTTGAAAAACTAGAATACCTTCTTGAAAGTCGAGAGTAGACTTTGAGAAAGAGCCCTCTTGAGCATTAAATTATCTAAAAATATGCAAGAATGATATAAATTTAAAATTGGATTTTACATGCTTCATTTTATTCATATAGGGGCCTCAGTATAGATTTGTAATTTGGCACATTTCATTATGCAAATCCATCAATATCTTTGAGACCCCCATCATGTAAGTCCCTTATGCCTTGATATGTAGCAAGTTTGATTAGAAACCATAGTGAAAATAATTCAAATTTGTTATTAGTTCCATCCCCAACACCATATTTGAGAGTAAAATAATGATGCTTATTTATAAAATTTCATCCATACAGTTCTTTGACTTGCACCATCCAAGAAACCCCAGGATTTTGAGTAATCAAAGGTTGGCTCCTTGAGTATCCTTATTTCCTTTGATTTCAAATACTTTCATCCTTCTTTATAAGAGCGTCTAATTTTGTGGGATAGTATACAAGGTATCATGTTAATCCCTTCAAAAATCATCTTATTTATATAAATATATAATTCCCATATGATGTAGTAAGGAAGAGCTCTATGGTTCAAGACAATTGGATCTAACATTTAGTATTCAAAGCATTTCGACGAGGTAATATTTTTCCACAAATTTGATCCACCCACTATTTTAATTACTTCCTTCTAGATTGACAAGGAGAAGGGGCAAGTACCAAAAGCATGATCAACATATTCACCTTCTACCTTATAACGGGTGTAATGATTTGGGCCATTACAACCTCTTTTTTTATTGTTGTCCTATGTAAGGACTTTGTTGGATAGTGCAAGCCAATATATACATTTTTTAAACTTTTAGAGGACAAGCTAGCTTCTAAATTGAGTTCCACCACCAAATTGTTTACCTAGTTAAACCTTGCATTATCAATGCTCCATATATCAATTTTATTGTAACATTCCCCGTATATTTTTTATAGGCCCTATTGATCTCATCATCATGATCACGAAGAAGAATCACATTATGATTTAACAACAAAATTTATTTTTTCCATTCAACTGCTAAGTTTCCTTGTAGGTTCAAATCACTAGTTGTCTTCCTGATATGAAACCAATCCCCTTAGGCCCATTGTATAAAACATCTATTGACCTTGAAAACCCTTGGTATTTAAGTTCTTCTTTAAAATCTCTTTATAATCTAAAATTACTAGTAAAACTAACCTAAGGATCTTCCCATAATCTGAGCCTATCTCCTCTTCCAATTTTCCATGCAACCTACTTACCTATAATTGGAAATCTCTAACCAAACCATTCCATACAACATAATCTCCCTTGATAGATTTGTGCTCTAATTTTATTCATTATTTTGATGACTTGTCTTTGAAATATTACCAGCTCATGGATTTGCCCCTATGACCTTCATTGAAAAAAAAATCCTCCACACGTTTTAGTAACTAATGCTTGATTGTAAACATAGATGTTCTTTAATCCCCAACTTACTGTCTCTTTTGGCCTTGCTAATTTTAACCATTTGACAAATGGTATACCTTCTCTCAGTTCCACTGCCTTACTATAGAAGAGCTTAATATTTCCCGTTTGAGTTTGACACTATTTGTAAAAACTTATGATTATGCAACAAATGCTCAAACACTTAATATGTTTTCCTCTACATTGAAGTATTCAACTTTAATATGGTTTATGAGTTTAAAAGGAGACAACATCAATATTTGGAATTAAATGAAGCAAATTTCCATCAAGAATATAGGGGTTCTGTAAGGGAGGAGATAATAGAGATGATATCTTATAATGATATATGGAGAGAAAGGATCCCTATAAGATTTTGAAGAAAGATTCCATCTTAGTTACAAGAGGGGTCATAGTTGTACTTCGAATGAAGAACTTGTTAAACTTGTGCTCCTCAACAGAGTGAGATAAGAACTAATGTATATTTTGAGCATCTTTGCAAATGGATACATCTTCTAGCTATATTATGATGACATAAGTAAAGTGTTCAAAATCTACTTCATATTTGCAAGCACGAAGAATGGGTTGCATAAATTCTACCCCATAATGATCAAAATCCATGCTTACAACTGTAACACAAAATAAAACTGGAAGTTTGTTAGAATATATGAAATTTGACATATTGGATTCATTTCCTATGCAGATGGACACCATGTAGATCAAGAGGAATCAATAAGAGGTTGAAAGATACTTAGTTGTTTTCTACCCAAATGTAGAAATAAACATGTCAAGAATGAATGCCCATTGAACACAATAGAAATCTATGGGATTTATGAAGAGGAACATAAAACAAGCAAATGCCCTTCATTACCTAGTTTGAAATCAATGTACTAAGGAATATAAGACATCATGGAGCAATTGTACTTCATCAATCAAAGGAGGTAAGGACCACCAAGGCTATCCCAATAAGGTATACCTTACAACCATCCTCGATATTATAATTCTTATGGAATGTATAATCCATATCCTATTTGGTACCCTAATAACTAGTGTAATGTCCCTTTTTCGAAATTTTATTAAAATGACCAGTTTTTCACTTTTTTCCTATTTCGACCTTTGACTAGTTTTGATGTCTAGGTCTCCAAATTGACCCAAATGCTCCCAAATATTATGAGAAGGTGTATGAATGATATTAAGAATTGAATATGATGTTAATGGATGATTTATGACCCTCCAATTACTTCTGCAAACTTGTTTAATATTCTGGGCAAAGTAGGAGTCTTTACTAGCAAATTGGGTTCTAATTCCCTCTGGGTAAATGCTGGAAATGGCTTCTCAAATGCTCCCAAAACCACTAAAATTTCTGAACAGAGTCAGGGAATATTTAAGGTACATTGTTAAGGTCTCATATGCATCATTATTCAGTTTATACAGGCTGTTATAATCCTCTCCCAAACAGCTACAAAATCACTAATTCGACCCTTGGGGAAATGACACCAAATCTTCTCCAAATGCAATTAAACTGAGTAAGATGACTTCAAATGTTTAAGTGATGAACATGAAACTTGTAATAATAATAAATTACAGTCCATTCATCATAAATATATCAGAGATACATTCTTCCATTTGAAAGAATCAACATTACCATGGCATACATCAATATAGTGGGGAAATGGTAATTGTTTTCTCATCAATAGTCATTTTTACATACAACTCTTGGGTATTTATACCTGATACTTTATGAGAATAAAGAAAAGATAATATTAAAATTATTACAATTAGAAATGGACCAGGAGAATCTCTCCCAAAGATTACAATAGCTCACCCAAAGCGCAATCCCTCCATGAGCAGAATATGCAATAACAACTAGAAATGTTTGAGAGAAAGTGTTGCACTAGAAGGAACCAAGAAATTCCCTGTAGCTTAAACCTAAAAATAAAAAATCCATTAAATCTCCATGAAATACCTAAGTGTTCTCTCCAAACACCAACTTGGATGGGAATCTTTCACCCTTGAAATTGGCTAAGGCAAGAAACTAGTCATCCACTAGCTCTCTCTCTTCACAAATGAAAATTTCTCAAATTTATCAAATGATATTCTCTTGGTTGATCCATATATTTTATAAACATACTTATCCTTATAATGTTTCCAATCCATCCACAAATTCAATCCAATTCTAATTAGGGTGTGAGCTCAATATTTTCCATGTGTCCTCCATTCCCTAGCCTTCCATCTTCCCCAAATTCGAGTAGGGATCCATTGAGCTTCCCCAACTCACATGAGCGCCCTCTTGGATGATATATTTAGGCCCAACATGTCTTAATGGTCATATTTCAGCCTTCAGGTTTGAAATATGTCATAAATGTCATAACATCTTCATCATTAGTGTCATAGATGGCATAGATGTTAGGGAATCCAACCCAAGTGTCCAAGAAGCTCCCATTTGACTCTTCCTCTCCCATGTAAGTTAAATTTGTTTCCAAATTTGACCTACGATGCATATGGCCAAGTGTATTAGCCTTATAACTCATCCAAGAACATTAGGCTTCCCATGGATTCGAAATTGCAAGAGGAGGATACCATGTGGCACAAAAATTCTAGCTTGTGTGGGTCCCATAATCTCCATGTGTCTCCATGCTCCATTGCCTCTTATATTTTCTCTTGTATTTATTTAATTAGCTCCATTATCAAATATTTATTCCATTCTAATGTTTGACATCATTTATTAGCTCCTTTATTAAAATTCCAAATGTATCCATCCAACCTAGGGAACTAGTAGGATTGATGGAATTGTCCTGCTATGCAATTATTTGAATGGGGACATTACAATCCTCCCCACCCAAGATTGCTTTTCCTCAAGAAATTTCAGATTTGGATGCTGCAAAATATTCTCCTCTTTCCATGTGTCATCTTCACTTGATAGATCCTTCCATTGTACTAAGTATTCTTTGATAGTTCTGCTTCTCAATCTCCTTTCCCTTGTCTTCAAAATATTTTCTGGAACAAGTGTGAGATGACCTTCATCATCGAAAGGAGGAAGCATTTCTGAAGTGACAATTTACTTACCAAGATATTTCTTGAGACAAGAAACATGAAATAAATTATGGATTTTCCTCCCTTTCGGAAGTTTAATTCATATGCTACCTCCCCAATCTTTCGAACTACCTTGTATGGGCCATAGTATCTTGGTTTTAGCTTTTCCGCTCCATTATTTTTGAGAGATGTTTGTTTATATGGATGCAACCTCAAATATAATAAGTCATTAACCTGAAAGGTCCTTTCTTCTCTCTGTCTATCTGCATATTGCTTTTGCTGATTTTGGGCAACCTGCAAATTGTCTTTCAAAAGCTTTAAAATTTCTTGGCTCTCTTCCACCCAATATTTAGCTTTTGGAGCTCTACTATCACCGAATATCATCTCAATAAAGGCAAGTGCATCATAACCTTATAATGATTTGAAAGGAGACATCCCCATTGACATATGAAAAGTGGTGTTGTAGCAAAAATCACCCAAGTGTAGCCATTTTGCCCATGCTTTTTGCTGCTCTCCCACATAGTTTCTTAGGTACCCTTCCAACCATTTATTCACCCTCTTTGTTTGTCCATCAGTTTGTGGATGATAGCTTGTACTTGGATTCAACTGAGTTCCCACCAATATGAAAATTTCTTGCCAAAAAGCACCCATGAATCTACTATCTCTATCACTTACAATGCTCTTGGGGAGCGCATGCAATCTGAATATTTCTTTGAAAAAAATATTAGCCACCTGTGCAGCACTAAAATATGATGTAACAACAAAGAAATGGGCAAATATTGTCAATCTATCCACTACCACATATATGCAATCCTTACCCAAATATTTGGTCAAACCGACGATGAAATCCATTGAGATACTGTCCCAATTTTGCTCCGGAATGGGCAATGGTTGCAATAAACCAGCTGGGCATGTAAGTTCTGATTTATTTTGCTGACATACCTTACATTCTGTTACCAACTATTTTGTACAATA
This sequence comes from Pseudotsuga menziesii, assembly GCA_001517045.1. Lineage (NCBI taxonomy): Eukaryota > Viridiplantae > Streptophyta > Pinopsida > Pinales > Pinaceae > Pseudotsuga > Pseudotsuga menziesii. The sequence goes on along the minus strand of LPNX010491234.1, from coordinate 323,892 downwards.
GTTGAAATTCCTATTGAGACGCCAGTTATTGAGCATGATTAATGCTCATCTCCAGAGTTTAGAAGTTCAATGTGCTCTCGAGTTAGCCAGTTTTGGCTAGCCTTTTTTATTTTTTGTAATTACATGTTCATACCCCTTGGGGAAATTGTAAAAATGTCCTAGCATTTATTTTTTTTATAAAAGGCTTGGCTTCCCGGACTTAAGAATCAAGCCTACTATCCCAGAGTGTTTTTTCCCTTAGTTATTATTGGTTGTTGAACATACGACTAATAATTTTTGAGTTTTTCACTCACACCTCTAAAGCTGGGGTAATCATCTTGGTGTTTTGGCCTTAGGAGGTTATTAGAGCCTTCGTGTCAATGTTTTTCAACATGCTAGGCATTTGAATTGAGTTGTATGAACATGTACTAGGCCTCCCTAGAGTTTCATTTGATTCCGAGAAAATAAATAAATAAATAAATAAATAAATATATATACATACATACATACATACATACATACATATATATATATATATATATAATCTGTTTTTTAAGCCATTTTTTAGTGGTTTAAATGGAAAAATTCAAAATGTAAAAAAAAATGATCTAGAGTCCATTTTTTGCGTGGTTGGGCTCATTTTCAATCCCAGAGCAACATCTTTACCCTAGGTTCCACTTTCATTATGTTTCAACTAGCTGAAACATCTCGAAAAGCATCATTTGGCTAACAGAGCATCAAAGTGGCATTTTAATGCTAAATTTGGACAAAATGCATAAAAGTCAAAAAAATATAAAAAAGTAAAAATTTAATAAAAAAAGAGGTAGAGTGACATGGCATGATGTCACCTTTAGTCATGCGATCCTTTTGAAGTTGTGTTGGCTTATAAAATTTGGATAAAATAAGGATGAAGTTACAAATTAATTCAAGGAGAAAGTGACATGAGGAGATGAAGCCTCACGCTAGCAAGTGTGAAGGGTGCGATTCTAAAGTGTGGATCCTTACACATAAAACGATATAAGGTATATCATATCTTTCCAATTGCTATGACTTATTTCAAATAAGGATGGTGAAGTCAAGGTGGATCTCACGCTAGCTCATGAACATGGATGCGCTAACATGAAGTGTGGACCCCTTACAAACATGTCACTCAAGCATTATGATTTTAGACCATGGTATTTTTCCATTGCATGCGAATTATTCAAAGGATGGTTATCGTGATGGTTAGAAGTGAAGGGTGACGTGAGGATGGATCTCGCGCTAACCATGAGTGGATGCGAGTGGGGTAAGGGTGGACCTCTCCCTTCTCATAAATGATCATATTATCAAACTTTGTTTACTCCTTCATTTAATTTTTCATTCACGCCAAGATGCCATACCATTCGCATGAGGAGGGATAAGTCACATGCGTGGCTTGTTTGGTGAAGGGTTTGGGTGATGTGGCTCCTCGGGTTCGAGTTGGTAGTAGAGGTGGCATCTACATCTCTAGTTCCACTTTTGATTAGCTCTGTTCAACTCAGTCTTCAATTCACTTCAACTCAGTTAACTCGAGCTTGATCCTTAGTTCATAAATCCCCCCCTAGGGCTTGGTTTTTGTATAAATACGAGGTCTTCTTCCTCATTATGGACGGAAGCAAGGGACCTATTCTCATATGATTTGTAATTGTTTATCTTTTGATGGAATAAAGTTGAGTCTTTGGAGGACAAATCTGCTGGTGTAATACTCTTTCATGGTGAATGTTGGTTTTAACCAAGGGGATATCTATTTAATTATGTTTGTGGCTCATGCAATTTTGAATATCTAGCTTAGAAGTTTGTATCCCAATCCATAGAATAGGCATTTGAATCTCAATTTGATTATTTATGTGTAATCATTTAAGATTCAAGAGTTATACTTTGTAGTCGGTAATACTTGTATGCTTTTGGTTTTATGTGATTTCCATACTAGATCTGATCTTTGCATGAAGGTTTCTTGTGTAGCTTTTCAGATCACTGATGGTGGAGTAAGATTGGAGCTCGGTTTCATCTTGTCTTCTTCATCGCTTCACTTTGGATCTAATTTGTTTACCATGCAGACACCCTCCTCCTCAACCTCGTTTAACGCTTGAAGCTTGAGCTCTTCCTCTTCCTTATCAACGAAAAAAGGACAAAAACACTCAACCTAAATCTCTTTTCTTTTAATTTTTTTTGTTTTTGTTTGGAATTTAAAAGTTGATCATTATAGATTTATTATTTTTCATTTTACTTGCTTCATTTAAGATTTAAGAAAGGGCTGGAATTTTACATCTTAAGGCTTAGATCTAATTTCCATTTGCTTTAGCATTTTGAGGTAAAATTTTGGAAAATATTTTCCAAGTGTTGAAGGTGTAGATTATTAGTTTATTTTTGCATCTAACCCACTAATTTGGTATTGAAAGCTTGCTGGTTTTTAGCAGGTATACGAAAAGAGAGAAGGATATGTTGTCGAAATTTTGAGTTTCAAGCCACCCGGAGCATCCATATTCGATTTTTCATTCCCCCTTCTTCATTCCTTTGCTATCCCGGCACTTTAGGGCCTTTTTTGACTCTATTTTTCAAGGCTCAAAGGGAAATATTTATTTCAAAGCATTGTAAAAGGTTTAATAAAAAGCAAGTGGCACAAAGGCCCCCACACCCCCCTTCCCCTAGTTGGGGGAAGCCTGTATCGCCTCTTTTGCTTTCTTTTTTTCTGTTTTAGTTTTGCATGCATAATAATTGTTTAGAGTAGTTTAGTTTGTTTTTGATTTCATAAAAATAAAAGAAAAAACTTTGTTTAGTTTAGTTTTACTTTCGCATTCTTTTCTTTATATAAATTGCAAAAAGTAAAAAGAACCAAAGCCTCTTGAATCTCATTGAAAAGTGGATCAAGAGCACTCTCTATCGGAGAGGTTTAATTTTTTAGATTAGTTTAGATTATCCTTTTGTTAAGTAATAAAAGGAATCCAAAATCTCTTGAATCTCACCGAAAGGTGGATCAAGGGTGCTCTCTATCAGAGAGTTTATTGCTTTATTTATTTCCTTTTGGCATTTGTTTCTTGTTTTCAATAAACCTCTTGAATCTCACCATAAGGCAGAACAAAAGTGCTCTCTGTCGGGGGGTTGCTACAATGGTTCTTCTTTACATCTAATTAAAATCAAAATAAATATTTGTGCTACACTGTGTATGCTCTACCCTTTTGGGATACCCAGAAGCAACCGTAGACTTTTCCAATTATCACATTTTAATCCAAGTCACCCTAATAAAAGTAACCACCCAACAAAGAAAAGTGAAAATCTGGCACTTCGGTTAGATTTTGTGTGGGGAAATTCCGCATGGAGACGCTGGAACCACTGTACTTAGATCTTGGGGGCACCATTAGGCTACATCTTTGGTTGGTGTAGTGTTGAACACACGCTTGGGACTTTGGCAGCCAATATGTCCTTGTACAGAGCCACTAAAGCCTAAATTCCGGACATATCTCCAGTACCACAAGGTATATCTTGGAGATCCCCTTTCCCTGTAATAATCAACTCACCTTTAAAAACTTACATTAAAACGTACCAAGGAGCACTCGTAAAACAATCTCTTGCACCCTATATGGCACTAGTCTTCAGTTTAATTTGCTTATTATCTGTCTAAAGAATTGCTAGTTATCTTCTTTTCATATCACAAATGCTTTGTTTTTAATATGCAATTATTATGTGATTGGTTATCTTTAATTCTATTTGCAAGTGTTTCTGGGTATTTTATTGTAAGTTTCTTCACCAAAAAACTCCTAAACAACACCCATCCGCATCATACACTAAAAACGGTTAAAACAAAAATAACCTTAGTAACTTTCCATAGGGACTACCCCCCTTGGCTTTGTTAGGAGTTAGACTAAACAGAGGAGTTAGGATTAGGTGACAACAACTGGCTCTTTTCTTGCCCCCAAGGCCACACCTTTCCCGCATGGGAGACAAGAGTCCAAAATATTTTTGTTGATGGTGTGCATTCGACGGACAAAATTTTTGGCGCCGTTGCCGGGGACAAATATTTTGTTCCTGGATGACTTTTTACCTTAGTTTTTTCTTATTTTTTTACCTATGATTGATTTTAGTTTGAACACCTCTGGATGACTTTTTACCTTAGTTTTTTCTTATTTTTTTACCTATGATTGATTTTAGTTTGAACACCTCTGATCTTAGACTTAAATCCATCTGGTGACTCCACTGTCAAATAACTTACCAAGGTATTCAACTAGAAGAAACTATGAAGTCTTACTCAATTTCATCCATGAGCCCGAACATGTTTATAAGAGGAGATTGAATAAGCTAGCTTCTTGTAGGATCCTTGAGAATCTTGGATCTGAGTCTGTTTTAGACATCCGTAGTTTGTTTCAAGAAAATAATAACCAAAATTGTTTTTTTTTTTTGACATAATGGGTGAGTACTTTACTCAACTTGACTTCTCTTAGATAGCAGGTCAACCCCATCGCCTTCTAGACAAAGCTGTAGAGAAGCTCCCTATCTTCACTGGCATTGATGCCATCACTTCCGCTATGCATCTCAGAAGTTTCTCCAGATGTGTTAATGCCTTCATCAATGATCTTGCACATCAACATTATGATATTTACATGAAACTTTTCGCTCTTTCCTTGGATGGAAGAGCTGGTGACTGGTACAAGAATTTACTAGACAACTCCTTTTCTACACTTGAATCTTTCAAAACTGCCTTCACTAGCAGATTTGGTGAAAAGAAGGAACCTAGGCATCAACTGGCTTCTTTAACAAATATAAAGAAGAAGGAGAATGAGACTATGGATGAGTTCAACCAAAGATTCACAAAACTATCCAATGCCATTCCTGCCACTTATAAACCACCTGCACCATATATCTTGGTTTATTACATTGAAGCACTTAGTGGGAATATGGAGTATCATATCAAAGATAAGGAACCTACTACCCTTTTGCAAGCAAAAGAATTGGTTGTCAAGATATATAGAAATATGCAGTCTTTAGGTGCGTCTAACCTTCCTGGTTATTCAAGGTCCTCAACCCCTTTAAAATCAACTAAGCAAAAGGAAGAGGATTCTTATAAAAAACATATGATGGAAATGAAGGAAAGACTTGAGAGAATGGAAGATAAACATCTAGCCCAAATGAGAGAGATGCAAAACAAGGTCATTAGTATGGAAAGAGCACAGTCACAGCCTGTCCCTATAACTTTCCCTCCAAAAGTAAATTGGCAAAGAAAAGCACCCAACCATGAACAGAGGCCTCCCCATCAATTGGAAGATGCTAACATGGTTGAAACTTACACGTCATTTTGTAGAACATGTGAAGACTTTCATGAGGAGTCTACTTGCCATTATGCATGCTATGTTCAAGAGCATGGTTTTCCAAAAGGTTGTGGTCCGAGAGCATCATCAAGCAAGCATGAATATATAAACAATGTTGGTGATATTCATAATATTTCTAGATAAAGTTGGAGAGAGGTGAAACAACATAGTAAAAAAAATGATAATTTGACTAAGTATTTCGGTGAAAAACCTTCAAAAGAGCAGGTTAACAACATGCAAAAGTTCAAAGGTATTACTTACCAGAGGAAAGAAAATGAGGGACCTTCCACACATAATACTCCTAAGGTAACAATCCCAAATGATGCTAATAAGTCAACTGATTTAGGCTTTGATTTGGGTAATTGGTTGGTTAATGCTGAAGTTCCAATGCCTGTTTTAGAGTTATCTAAAATACCTAGACATGAAGAAAAACTTTTGAAAAGATTATATTCCCCAACTAATTCGAGTCCTTCAACAGCTTTAGAGCCTCTCTCAAATCCTCCAAATCCTTCCACCCCTAAGAAGGTCACTTTCTATGACACTGTAGAACGAACCTCAAATAATGATCATGCCCATCCTCCTATAGTTCTACATACTAGGGACCCAAGAAAAGAAGATCATCCCCCTTTCTATGTATCATTGATGATAGGTGATCTTCTTTTACATAATTGTATGTTAGATTTAGGATCTGGTTCCAACATAATGACTAAAAAGGTCATGCAACAACTCAACTTAAAAACGACAAGACCGTACCAGAATGTATGTGCCATGGATTCTAGACTGGTTGAGGTTGAAGGAATGATTGAAAATCATTTGGTTAGGTTGGCTAAGTATCTGGACATCCAGATTACCGTGGACATCCTTGTTATCGATGTACCAGATAAGTGGGGGATGTTGCTTTCTAGGAAGTGGGATGCCACTTTAGGAGGATCAATCCAAATGGATTGGACCTATGCCACTGTGCCAGCATCTGAGTTTTCACTTGTTAAGTTGTATTCCGAGAAAGAGAAAAGATACCATGTTGAAAATCCTCAAAATCCATTGAACCAATGTGTGTATAGATCTGATGGGCATCGAATCTATCAAGTTAAATCCACCTTTTTGGCCCCTATTCAAGAAGAAATTAAGGATGAAAAAATTGATGAGTTGTGGAGGATGAATTTTGACGGTGCACATTCTAGAGCTGGGAAGGGTGCAGGTGTTGTCATCACCTCACCCAAAGGGAAGATTTTCAATTTTGTTTATAGATTGGAGTTTGAGGCGACTAAAAATGTAGCAGAATATGAAGCCCGTTTACTTGGTCTAGAAACAACTAAAGATATGGGAATAAATATGTTAAGCATAAGTGGTGACTCTGACTTAATACTCCTCCAGGTCATAAATTTAATTTGCTTGTAAGTGCAAAAGGCTAAAAAAGTATAGAAATGTTGTTTGGGACACTATGAAATATTTTGATGCCTTAAACTTAATTTCAATCCCTAGAGATGATAACAACTTACTAGACAAGTTAGCAGTAGCAACATCGACTCTCCATCCCTTTGAAGAATTGTTGAATGGTGATGGTAAGTTAGAGATAAATTTCAGACCATCTGTTCCAGATAACACAGAACATTGGCAGATTTTTCAAAGTGATGAACAAATCCTGAGGTTCCTTCATAAAGTCGAGGAGTTTTCCAACTTCAATGTCAACTTTCAGGAGGAGGGTAAAGAGTATCATGGAGAAGGTGATCAATTTCATAATTCGGTATCTCGGGGCCTTGTTGGACTCAAGAAAATATTTGGTAGACATGATGGTTGGAAAAATAATATTGATTCAATGAAACCTAGAGATTACATAGAAATCAATATTGGATCAAATTAAAACACAAAACTAATAAAAATTGGAAAATGGACATCTGAAAAAGAAAGGAACGACTTAATAAACTTAGTAAAGGAATATAGGGATGTTTTTTCCTTCTCATATGATGAGCTTAAGGAATATCGGGAGGATATGTTCCAACATACCATCCCTTTAAAACAAGAGACCAAAGAGGTCAAACCCTTTGGGCAAAAATTAAGACAAATAAACCCCAAGTTAGCCCCCATAGTTAAGAAGGAGGTTGAAAAAATGTTAGCTGCAGGAATTCTTGCACCAACAAGACATTCATCTTGGTGCTATAACTTGGTGGTGGTGAGGAAGAAGAATGGTAGTTTAAGGATATGTATAGATTTCATGAATCTAAACATAGCTTGTCAGAAGGACAACTACCCATTGCCTAATATGGAGACCCTGCTCCAGAGAGTAACAGGGGTAGGTATGATGTCCATGTTGGATGGATTTTTGGGGTACAACCAGGTTGTGATTCAGAAGGAAGATAGGCATAAGACTACTTTTACCTCCGCTTGGGGTACTTTTGAGTATCTTAGGATGCCTTTTGGTTTGCTGAATGCTGGTGCCACTTTTCAAAGGGACATGGACTATGCATTCAAAGAGTTGATTTGGAAGATCATAGATATTTACCAAGATGACCTGACCATTTTTTCTAAAGAAAGACCAAGTCACATAGGCCATCTTAAGCAGGTATTTGAAATATGTATGAAGTATGGTGTTTCCCTTAATCTGGCAAAATCTATTTTTGGAATCGATGAAGGAAATATTCTAGGTCATATCATTTCCAAGGATGGGGTCAGGGTTGACCCTGAAAGAATTGAAGCCATTAAAAATATCCCCTTGCATAACAATGTCAAAGCTCTTCAATATTTCAATGGGCACATCAATTTCATTAGAAGATTTATCTCAAACTTAGATGAGTACATGAAACCTTTACAAAAGATGTTGAAAAAGGATGCTAAGTTTGAGTGGACTAATGAGGGTACGAAAGCCTTCAGATGCATCAAATAATCCATCACCAAATCTCCTGTCTTAGTCATCCCGGACTACTCCAAAGATTTCATGATCTTCTCCTTTGCTTCTAAGGACACTATTGAAGGGTTTTGCTCCAAAAAAACAATGAAGGATTTGAGCAACCCATCACTTTTATGAGCCAGACCTTGCAAAATTTCAATCTTAAGTATACTACCATGGAAAAACAAGCCTTTTCCTTAGTTAGATATTTGAAACATTTCAGAACATATGTGGGTTACTCCAAGATAGTCTGTTATGTTCCTCATTCAATAGTTAAGGATATCTTGTGTCAACAAGTTTTCTTAAGTAAAAGAGGGAAGTGGGTGTTTAAAATTTAAGAATATGACCTGGAGAAACCCACAAAGTTAATAAAAGGACAAGGCCTAGAAAAAATGTTAACTCAAAGTAAGTAAGAACCCTTAGGGATAATTTGTCAGAATGAGGAAACTATACCAAGCATGCTTCCAGAATTGCAGTGTTTAGATCACCATTGGTACTCTGATATCATATATTTCCTTCAAAACCTCACATTCCCTGAACATCTTAAAACTCATAAAAGAAGGGCTCTAAGGTTAAAAGTTGTTAGGTATTGCATCACTCAGGAAGGACTGGGTTGGAGAAACCCAGATGGAGTAATCCTTCGTTGTGTCAATGAACAAGAGTCTAAGAAACTCTTGACTGAGTTTCATTCATGATTTTGTGGTGGAAATTTTGCAGTAGATGCAACAACCCACAAGATCCTTAGAGCAGGTTACTATTGGTCCTCCTTCTTCGTATATGTTCATAAAATGGTCAAGGCTTGTCAGCAGTGCCAGTTGTTCACTGGGAAGCCTAGGTTAAAAGCCTTAACTTTGCAACCAGTTGTGGTCCAAGCCCCTTTCTAGCAGTGGGGCCTTGATTTCATTGGTAAGTTCAAAGATAACTCTAGAAATGGTTATTGTTGGATTCTTACGACTACCGATTATTTCACCAAGTGGGTGGAGGCTATCCCCACTAAAAAGGCTACTGATAAAGTTGTTATGGATTTTATAGAAAATAACATCATTACTAGAATTGGTTTTCCATCCAAAATAACAACTGATAATGCCAAAGCCTTCAGTTCTGCAGAGTTCACCAGTTTCTGCTTCAATTATGGCATTAATTTATCCCATTCTTCCAACTATTACCCTCAGGGTAATGGTCTTGCAAAGTCTAGCAATAAGAACTTAATGACTATCCTGAAGAAAACAATTGGCAATAACAAGAAGTTGTGGGATGGTAAAATCAAGTTTGCACTTTGGGCTGATCGAATAACTAAGAAAAGTGCAAATGGGAAAACCCCTTTTGAGTTGGTGTATGGTTTAACTGTCTCATTTCCTATCTACCCTCAGTTTCTTGTTATGAAGATGCTCCAAGAGTATGAAATGAAAGAAGACTCCATGCCCAACAAGATTAATCAGATTATTGAGCTAGATGAAAATCGAAGGAAGGCCCTTGACCATAGTATCAGAAATCGAGATAAGATCAAGAGAACCTTTGATAAGTCAGCTAGGCCAAGACCTTTGCAGATTGGGGATACGGTTCTTCTTTAAGATAAAAGAAGAGAGAAGCCGAGAAAGCACATAAAGTTTGATAGCTTATGGTTGGGTCCATACATTATATATGACGTGGCCGACACGAATTCATTTCTCCTCAACACTATGGAAGGAGAAAGGTTTCTCTTACCAGTTAATGGGCAACAGTTAAAAGTGTTCTTCAACAATGACATCTAATGCCCATGGGGGCATTCTAAGGGATTTTCTAAACCCTTATCTTTTCCCTTTTAGTTTTTCCTTATTTACCATAGTTTTGTACTATATTGTTGTATCATATTCAGTTTTTGTATATTATTCATATACCATAGATTATTTCATTTTTTCCTTATGCATACTTGTTGTTTCATTTTTTGGCTTATTATATATATGTGGTACTGATGCACTTTAATTTCGTGCAGGAACCAGAAATTCTGGCCCGTTCACACACTCCTTTTGAAATAAGATAAAAAAAGTGCACATCCTGTAGTTGGAGCCATATGTTACCAACTATTTTGTACAATAGTTGAACTTCCTATTGAGCCTCCAGTTATTGAGCATGATGAATGCTCATCTCCAGAGTTCAAAAGTTCAGTGTGCTCCAGAGTTAGCCAGTTTTGGGGAAATTGTAAACAATGTCCTAGCATTTTTTTTATTATTATAAAAGGCTCGACTTCCCGGACTTAAGCATCAAGTTGACTAGCCCAGAGTGTTTTTTCCCTCGGTTATTATTGGTTGTTGAACAAACGACTAATAATTTCTAAGTTTTTGACTCACACCTCCAAAGCTGGGGTAATCATCTTGGTGTTTCAGCCTTAGGAGGTTATTAGAGCCTCCGTTTCAATGTTTTTCAACATGCTAGGCATTTGAATTGAGTCGTATGAACATGTACTAGGTCCCCCTAGAATTTCGTTTGATTCCGAGAAATATATATATATATATATATATATATATATATTATCGTTTTTAAGCCATTTTTAATGGTTTAAATGTAAAAATTCAAAATGCAAAAAAAGTATGATCCTGACTCTGTTTTTTGCATGGTTGGGTTCATTTTCAAGCCTGAAGCAACATCTTTACCCTAGGGGGCACTTTCACTATGTTTCGGCCAGATGAAACATCCCGAAAAGCATCATTTGGCTAACATAGCATCAGAGTGGCATTTTAATGCTAAATTTGGACAAAATGCACAACAGTCAAAAAATAAAATAAAAAGTCAAAAATTAATAAAAAAAGAGGTAAAGTGACATGGCATGATGTCACCTTTAGTCATGCTATCCTTTTTAAGTTGTGTTGGCTTATAAAATCTGGATAAAATAAGGATGAAGTGACAAATTAATTCAAGTAGAAAGTGATGTGAGGAGATGAAGCCTCATGCTAACAAGTGTGGAGGGTGCGATTCTAGCAAGCGTGGAACCCTACACATAAACAAATATATGGTATATCATATCTTTCCAATTGCTACGACTTATTTCAAATAAGGATGGTGACATCAAGGTGGATCTCACACTAGCTCATGAACATGGGTGCACTAACATGAAGTGTGGACCCCTTACAAACACATCACTCAAGCATTATGATTTTAGACCATGGTATTTTTCCAATCCATGCGAATTATTCAAAGGATTGTTATCGTGATGGTTAGAAGTGAAGGGTGACGTGAGGATGGATCTCATGCTAGCCGTGAGTGGATGCGAGTGGGGTAAGGGTGGACACATCCCTTCTCATAAATGATCATATTATCAAAATTTGGTTACTCCATTTAATTTTCCGTTCACGCCAAGCTGCTGTACCATTCGCATGAGGAGGGAGAAGTCGCACGTGTGGCTTGTTTGGTGAAGGTTTTGGGTGATGTGGCTCTTAGGGTTTGAGTTGGTAGCATTGGTGGCATCTACCTCTATAGTTCCACTTATGCTTAGCTCTGTTCAGCTTAGTCTTCAGTTCACTTCAACTCAGTTAACTCCGGCTTGATCCTTAGTTCATAAATCCCCTCATGGCTTGGTTTTGGTATAAATACGAGGCCTTCTTCCTCATTCTGGACGGAAGCAAGGGACATCTGCTCATATAAGTTGTAATTGTTTATATTTTGATGGAATAAAGTTGAGTCTTTGGAGGACAAATCTTCTGGTGTAATACTCTTTCATGGTGAATGCTGGTTTTAACTGAGGTGATATCTATTTAGTTATGTTTGTGGCTCATGCAATTTTGAATATCTAGCTTAGAGTTTTGTATTCCAATCCATAGAATAGGCATTTGAATCTCAATTTTCTTATTTATGTTTAATCATTTAAGATTCAAGAGTTATACTTTGTATTCGATAATACTTGTATGCTTTTGGTTTTATGTGATTTCCATACTAGATCTGATCTTTGCATGAAGGTTTCTTGTGTAGCTTTGCAGATCACCGATGGTGGAGTAAGATTGGAGCTCGGTTTCATCTTGTATTCTTCATCGCTTCACTTTGAATCTAACTTGTTTACCATGTAGGCACCCTCCTCAACCTTGTTCAAAGGTTGAAGCTTGAGCTCTTCCTCTTCCTTCTCAACGAAAAAAGGACAAAAACACTCAACCTAAATCTCTTTTCTTTTAAATTTTTTTCTTTTTGTTTGCAAGTTAAAATTTGATCATTAAAGATTTATCATTTTTTATTTTACTTGCTTCATTTAATATCTAAGAAAGGGCTGTAATTTTACATCTTAAGGCTTAGATTTAGTGTCCATTTGCTTTAGCATTTTGAGGTAAAATTTTGCAAAATCTTTTCCAAGTGTTGAAGGTGTAGATTATTAGTTAATTTTTGCATCTAAACCATTGATTTGGTATTGAAAGATTTCTGGGTTTTAGAAGTTATCCGAAAAAAGAGAAGGATATGTTGCCGAAATTTTGAGTTTCAAGCCACCTGGAGCGTCCATATTCGATTTTGCCTTCCCCCTTCTTCATTCCCTTGCTATCCCGATACTTTAGGGCCTTTTTTGACCCTATTTTTCAAGGCTCAAAGGGCACTATTTCTTTCAAATCATTGTAAAAGGTTTAATAAAAATCAAGTGGGACAAAGGCCCCCACACCCCCCTTCCCCCAGTTGGGGGAAGGCTGTATCGCCTCTTTTGCTTTCTTTTTTCTATTTTAGTTTTGCATGCATAATAAGTGTTTAGAGTAGTTTATTTTGTTTTTTCTTTCATAAAAAGAAAAGGAAAAACTTTGTTTAGTTTAGTTGTACTTTCACATTCTTTTCTTTATATAAATTGCAAAAAGTAAAAAAGAAGCAAAGCCTCCTGAATCTCACTGAAAAGTGGATCAAGAGCACTCTCTATTGGAGAGGTTTAATTTTTTAGATTAGTTTTGATTATAATTTTGTTAAGTAATAAAATGAATAAAAAATCTCTTGAATCTCACCGAAAGGTGGATCAAGGGTGCTCTCTATCGAAGAGTTATTGCTTTATTTATTTCCTTTTGACATTTGTTTCTTGTTTTCAATAAATCTCTTGAATCTCGCCATAAGGCGGATCAAGAGTGATCTCTCTCGGAGGGTTGCTACAATGGTTCTTCTTCACATCTAATTAAAACTGGAATAAACATTTGTGCTATGCTGTGTATGCTCTACCCAGTTGGGATACCCAGAAGCAGCCATAGAATTTTCCAATTATCACATTTTAATCCAAGTCACCCTAATAAAAGTAACCACCCAACAAAGATAAGTGGAAATCAGACACTTCGGTTAGATTTTGTGAGGGAAAATTCCTCCCGGGGAAGCTGGAACCACTGTACTTAGATCTTGGGGGTACCATTAGGATACATCCCTGGTTGGTGTAGTGTTTAATGTGCCCTTGGAACTTTGGAAGTCAACATGTCCTTGTACAAAGCCACCAAAGCCTAAATTCTGTACATATCTCTAGTACCACAAGGTATATCTTGGAGATCCCCTTTCCCTGTAATAATAAACTCACCTTTAAAAATTTACATTAAGACATACCAAGGAGCACTTGCAAAACAATGTCTTGCACCCTATTTGGCACTGGTCTTCAATTTAATTTGCTTATTATATATCTAAAGCATTTCTAGTTATCTTCTTTTCGTATCACGAATGCTTTGTTTTTAATCTGCAATTATTATGTGATTGGTTATCTTTAATTCTATTTGCAAGTGTTTACTGGGTATTTTATTGTAAGTTTCTTCACTGAAAAAAATCCTAAACAACACCTATCTGTATCATACACTAAAAACGGTTAAAACACAAATAACCTTAGTAACTTTCCATAGGGACCACCCCCCTTGGCTTCGTTAGGAGTTAGCCTAAACAGAGGAGTTGGGATTAGGTGACAGGACCTGGCTCTTTGCTTGCCCCCAAGGGCACATCTTTCTCGCTTGGGAAACAACAGGCCAAAATATTTCTGCTGACACTATGCATTCGATGGAAAACACATTGATTCACATATTTCTAAACATCTTCCTTCAACCCCTTCCAAAAGAATATTTGCCTTTATTGCCTATAAGTTTTGAAGATTTGGCAGATGGCCAGCTAGTGGGGAATCACGTGCTTCTTGCAAAATTTTGTACCTGAGATTTGAACCTTAAACCAAATAAATTATGCCCTTATAATATATCATCCCATTCAAAATCCCGTAGTTATCATCCCCCTTGATTCCATCTAATACATCACAAGCTAGTTTGTCTTTGGCATATTCAACTAGTAGCATGTTTTTCCAATCCTTAGCAATGTCCATGAGAGAAAAAGAAGGTATTCGAGATAATGCATCTACTACAATGATATTATTTCCTTTCACATATTCAATATCAAAATCATAAGCTTGAATCTTGCTTACCCACTATTGTTTCCTTTCATTTAGATCCTTTTCGATAAGGAAGTGCCTTAGACTATTGTGGTCAGTTTTCACCACAAACTTGTTTCCTACCAACTATTGTCAAAACTTGGCCAATGCCTTGCATGATGACCAATATTTATTTGTCATATATGGAGTAAAGTTTTTCACAAGGATGCAAATTTATGCTCTCAAAGGCTATATGGTGTTGGCCTTGCTTTAGGATAGCCCCTATTCCTCCACCTGAAGCATCACATTCAACAACAACAGGCTTAGAAAAATCAGGTAATGCATGTATGGGACAACTACTCATTACCTCTTTCATTTTTTGGAAGGCCTTTTCATCCTATTCATCCCACTTGAAAGAATCCTTCTTATTCAAATCAGTGAGTGGAGAAGTCAACTTGGAGAACCCTTTCACATACTTTCTATAATAGGTGCATATTCCAATGAAGCCTCTTAATTCAGTGATGTTTTATGGTGATGGCCATTCTAAGATAACCCTTAATTTTTCCATGTTTACTTTCACTTCTTCTTTCCCAATATTTTTCCCAAGATACAACATTTCCTTCATCCCAAATTCACATTTAGACATCTTACCAAACATGGACTGTTCTTGCAAAGTTTTCAACACAATCTCTAGATGTTGCAAGTGCTCTTCCCAAGTTTTACTAAAAATGAGAATATCATCAAACAATACCAAAAAAAACTTCTAAGATGCTTGCAAAATATTCTATTCATGCATGCTTGAAATGTGGCTAGAGCATTAGTTAATCCAAATGGCATAACAAGAAACTCAAAGTGACCATAATGACATCTAAAAGCAGTCTTTTGCACATCTTCTTCCTTCATTCGAATTTGGTGATAACCTGATATAAGGTCAATTTTGGAGAAATATTTGGATCCAAATAGCTCATCCATGAGCTCATCAATCCTAGGAATATGATACCTATTCTTGATGTTCTTCTTGTTCAAATCTCTAAAATCTATACACATCCTCAAGGTTCCATCTTTTTTCTTTACCAACACTACTGAAGAAGCATAAGGGCTAGAGCTTGGTCTAATGAATAGAAAATATAAGAGTTCTTGGATGGAATTATCAATCTCATCTTTGAATTTCTTGGGATTTCTATAAGGTGGTATCTGAATGGGTGAAGTACCCTCCTCCAAAACAATGTTGTGCTCAACCCCCTATCAAGTGGTCTACCACGTGGAAGATCACTACAAACTTTTTCATACTTCTGAAATAGTTTCTCTATCTCCTTTGGGTCTTCAACAACCTTTATGTTTGGCTTGGGAGATGTGATATGAAATTCATCAACCCATTCAATGTCCCCATGCCTCAATATAGATTTCATACTATTGCAAGTCACTACTTGATTTGGGTAAGTGTGCTACCCTCTCACAACCCTTAGTACACCTTTCGAATCTTGAAATTTCATCTCAGGAATTTGATAATTTACTGTATGCTCCCCTATATGATACAACCATTGCACTCCCAAAACCACATTAGTATCAGCAACATCGACCACATAAAAATATCAACAAAAGTATAGTTACCTACGGTGACTTGCAGCTTTGGAACCCATGTTTTGCATTGCATTGTGTTGTGACCGGGAATGAACATTGTGAAGCCATCGAATGGTTCAATAGCTATATTCATTTTCTCCATCATATCTGCATCAATGAAGTTATGTGTGGCTCATCCATCTACCAAAATTGAAGCTCTTTGTCCTAGTACCACACCCTTGCATCAAATAGTGTGATAACGAGGCACTGCTAAAAGTATTGCCATTCTTGCTTTGTCTGGTGAAGGTTGATTTTATTCTTGTATTTACTCTTCAATTGCTGTCTCATATGCCTCATATTGATCTGAATTGTGTCCTTATTCATCCATACCCCCTTCATACTCATCATTATCATAAAATACTTATATGTATTGAGCTTTTCCCTTGGTACATTTATGCCTCGATGTCCATGGTTGAAAGCATGTGAAGCACGCTTTTTTTCTTTGAAGATCATCCCTTTTTAGTCCTGATTTCTTATTCTTTTCAAGTGAATATATTTTCCAAGGCTTCTTATCAGGTGCATCTCTTTTCCAAGGTTTCTTTTGAAATTTGAAGTTAGGCTTGGGAAGAAATCTTGTTCTAGGAAGCACATTTTGGAGATCTCTAGTTAAGCTCATTGCATCTTTTAATGGAGTGGGCTTGTGGGATTTGACCAAACCTTTTAAGGTTTCATCCAAACCTTCAGTGAATAAAAATAATAACCTTCCCATAGACACATCAACCACCTTGACTGATAATTTTTGAAATTCCATCATATAATCAGTAGGGGTCCCGACTTGCTTCAATTGGGCTAGTTCTTTGAAAGACAATTCTGGATCTTTTTGCTGAAATATATATAGTACATTGTTAATAAATTCTCCATATGTTTTAACCTGATCATGATCCAAATTTTTCAGGCCATGGAACCACCATTCATTTGCATCTCCTTCCAAGTGCAAAATGGCCATTTTTAAGCCATCTCCTTCCACCATTGGATTCAGCTGAAAATACACATCTAATTTTTGCACCCAAGTGTTAGCAGAACTTTGAGAGGAACCATCAAAAGTAGGGAGTGGAACTTTACCCATGGCACAATTTAATTCTTTGTTTTGGTAATGATACCTATTAACTTCCTTCTTTTTGAGTTTGTTTGCAGCCATAAAGTACTGATCAAATGGTAGACTTTTCTTACAATCTTCATCCAATTTATTCCATTCTTTCGCCACTATCTCAAGTTCAAGTTGAATGCTAGGCTATTCTTTGGGTATAATAAATTTAGGTGCAGTAGGACTTGGTGTGCTCTGAAATTCATGGGGTCTATTATGGGGTCCTATGCTTGAGAAAACATGCCCACCCATTGTCTTCTTTTCTTCTGATTGTGAACTATTGCTATCTCTTATTACTCCTTTGCTTCCCAATTGGCCAACCAGCAATTCAAATCCTTTCATAAGCTGATGGGTCATATTATTGGTTATGTAATCAAGGATAGGTTTCATGAGTTTAAGATATTCCTCCTTATCAGTAGTGTTTACCTTCCCCTCGTTAGTCATAGTTTCAACAGAATGTACCTCTTCTTCTTCTACTTCTTCTTAAAAAAAAACACCTTCAACTTCAAGTTCTAAGGGTGGTGGCTTATTGATTAGAATACTTGTTAATACCATCAGGTTCCAAGACCATGCTATGATACCAATTTTAATGTCCCTTTTTCGAAATTTTGTTAAAATGACCAATTTTCACTTTTTTTCCTATTTCGACCTTTGACTAGTTTTGATGCCCAGGTCTCCAAATTGACCCAAATGCTCCAAAATATTATGAGAAGGTGTATGAATGATATTAAGACTTGAATATGATATTCAGGGATGATTTATGACCCTCCAATTACTTCTTCAAACTTTTTTAATATTCTGGCCAAAGTAGGAGTCTTTACTAGAAAATTGGGGTTCTAATCCCCCTTGGGTAAATGCTGGAAATGGATTCTCAAATGCTCCCAAACTCACTAGGGGAAATGACACCAAATCTTCTCCAAATGCAATTAAACTGAGTAAGATGACTTAAAATGCTTAAGTTATGAACATGAAACTTGTAATACTAATAAATGACAATCCATTCATCATAAATATATCATATATACATTCTTCCATTCGAAATAATCAACATTACCATTACATACATCAATATAGTGGGGAAATGGTCATTGTTTGCTCAATAATAGTCATTGTTTGTTCATTAATA
The DNA here is from genome assembly GCA_001517045.1 of Pseudotsuga menziesii. Lineage (NCBI taxonomy): Eukaryota > Viridiplantae > Streptophyta > Pinopsida > Pinales > Pinaceae > Pseudotsuga > Pseudotsuga menziesii. Next base: position 305,568 of record LPNX010491234.1, on the reverse strand, counting down.
GTCATTTTTACATACAACCATTGGGTATTTATACATGATACTTTTTGAGAATGAACAAAATATCATATTAAACATATTACAATCATAAATGGACCAGGAGAAGCTCTCCCAAAGAGTACAATAGCTCACCCAAAGCATAATCCCTCCATGAACAAGAATATGCAATAAAAACTGGAAATGGCTGAGAGAAAGTGCTGCAATAGAAGGAACCACGAGCTTCCCTATAGGTTACACCTGCAAACATAAACTCCATTAAATCTCCATGAAAGACTCAAGTGTCCTCTCCAAACACCAACTTGGATGGGAATCTTTCACCATCGAAATTGGCTAAGGCAAGAAACTAGTCACCCATTAGCTCTCTCTCTTCACAAATGCAAATTTCTAAAATGATAAGAATCTATTCTCTTGGTTGATCCCTGTATTTTATAAACATCCTTAGCCTTCTAAGGTTACCAATCCATCCACAAACTCATGTTTGGGTACACAGGGTACCCCAAAAAGACCGAACACCTTGAGCAACTGCTTCACACAAATAGATCATAGATCAATACAACGATGTTTGTCACGTGGTTAAAAACATTGAGAGGGAAACAGTCCATGGCCACAGTGAAATAGATACTTGGAGCAATTTATTATGCAAAAGAAAGAAATTTACATGAGCTTCTCATAATCGATCAACTAGCCAAGGACCCTCTATGCTCTTTAAATAGAGATCATAGACCAATTGGGTGTTAAGCCACGGATCAATGGTAGGTATGATCTAAGAGAAGTTGAACTGTCGAATCACTCTATGTCTAGAACATATCATGACCATCGGATTAGAATATTTACAAATGCATACTAATGCATACTAAAGAAACACACTTCTACCTAACATATATATTACACAAGTTGATCTTAACTAACTCCTAAGTGTCTAAATATCCTAACACCCCCCCTTAAGAACAACTTGGGATAGGATTGAAGGATTTACAAAAGTGACACTATTAGGAGAAGGAAGGAGGCATTAGAGCCTATCCCCCCTTAAGGACACATTCCTGAACTCCTAACATAGACCGAAGTTTAGAAAACTTCGCTTTTGTAAGAGACTTGGTGAAGATGTCTGCAACTTAATCATATGTGGGGAAATAGAGCACTTCAATAATACGATCTTGAACAAGATTTCTGATGAAGTGCATGTGTAGCTCAATGTGTTTGCTGTGCTAATGTAGAACAGGATCTTTGGCAAGCTTGATGTCACTTTGATTGTCGCACCAAACTGGAGTAGGCTGCTGCTGCTCTAAGCCAAACTCTGAAAGGATCTATCGAAGCCATAAAGCTTCCTGACTGGCATTAACTACGGCTTGATATTCTGCTTCTGCTGAAGAAAGAGAAAGAGCTTGTTGTTTCTTACAAGCCCAATTGATAGGTCCAGATCCCATACTGAATACATAACCTGCAGTAGACTTTCAATCATCAGGATCGTCGGCCCAATCTGAATCAGTGAAACCAACCAACAAAGGTTTCCCCCTTTACTGTAATGAATCCCAAACTGAATTGTACCTCGAATATATCGAAGTATTTTTTTTACTGCTTTCCAGTGACTTTCATGAGGATTTTGCATATAACGGGAAACACGACCAACAACAAAGGAAAGGTCACGATGGGAATGAGTCAAGTATAAAAGACTACCAACAAGTTGATGATACAAGGTGGCATCTACTTCAGGGGAAGTACAAGTGGCATAAAGTTTGACTCCAGACAGGAAGGGAGAAGGGGCTGGTTTACAATCTTCCATGTGGAAGCGATGAAGAAGGTCACAAGCATACTTAGACTGGGAAATAAAGATTCCTTCTTTGGTTTGCAAGACTTGGAGACCAAGAAAATAATGCAAATGTCCTAAGTCTGACATTTCAAAATTTTGCTTAAGACTGGATTTCACATGGGTTATAAGTTTAGGGTCACTACTAGTAAGGATAAGATCATCAACATAAAGAACAAGTATGATGAGATGGTTTCCTACTTTCTTGGTATAGACATTGGGGTCAGAATGGTATCTAGAAAAACCAGTATCAAGGAGAAAGCTATCCATTTTGGCATACCAAGCTCTAGGAGCTTGCTTAAGGCCATATAAGGATTTCTTAAGGAGACAAACAAGGCTAGAGTTATCCTGAACATATCCAAGAGGTTGTTCCATGTAAATTTCCTCCTATAAATCACCATGTAAAAATGTAAACTTGACATCCATTTGATGGACTTCCCAGCTATGTAAGGCTGCAAGGGAAAGAACAAGGCAGATGGAATTCATTTTGTGACAGGAGCAAAGGTTTCATTGCAGTCAATCCCTTCAACTTGGGAAAAACCTTTGGCAACTAACCTTGCCTTAAGTCTTTCAACACTTCCATTTGATGCATACTTAGTTCTGTAGACCCATTTACATCTGACAAGTTTTCTTCCTTTGGGAAGAGGAACAAGATACCAAGTATCATTCGCCATTAAGGAACGATATTCTTCATCCATAGATGCATGCATCTCAATATGGATTTCCTGAAGCTTCTGCAAAAGTTTCTAGATCATGATTCTCGGAAACTTGAGCCAAAAGAGAAGAGGCTCACTGAAACTGAGAACGTGTTCGACGTTGATCTCTAGGATCACCGGCAAGATCACCAACATCTTAGTATTTTTGATGTTTTAAGCATTTTATGTATGTTCCTGTTAATGGGGCTAGCTGCCTAGTCTGTTTGATGGTTTAGTAGAGTCCTCTTCGCCGGTCGGAAGGTCGGGGACATTACAGTATGGTATTAGAGCAAAGGTTGCAGCATGGTCCTGAAAGGGCCGTGAAGATGTAGTGACAGAGCCATCACTGCAGCATTGGGCCTCAGAGGGCCATGAAAGATTAGCTAGTAGAGGCAGGTTGTTTTCTACCCAGCAGAGATCAGAAATCAGTAAAACTTCAAAAATTTTCCATGTTCCGAACTTGTCGGATCATCGGAGGACTAAGTGAGAAGATCCTCTGATACAACGAAAATTATAGGTTGAAGGCCACCCGATGAGGGACAGGTAGAAAGGCTTTCAAAAAATTTGCTTAAGGGCCTAAACCATCGGCCCATCGGGAGACTAAGTGTAAAGCTCTTCCGGTGCAATCGAATGCTTAGTTGGAAGACCATCCGATGAGGGACTGGGGGAAGGAAATCCATGAAATGTTTCTAAGTGTAAGACTTTCGGCTCATCGGAGGACTTAGTGGGAACCCCACCCGATGCAGTGGACATATTAGTCTGAAGAACCTCCGATGCAGACCCTGGCGGTGGCGAAATTAGTTAGCCGGATCGGAAACATTTAGTTGATTTCATCGCCAATGATTAGACGATGGGAGCGCCGAAACGACGGCTCTGTATGGCTAAGGGTCACCAAAACATCAGTGGAATTAGTGAATAGATCGACGAAAATTAGTGGATAGGTTCGCCGAAACGGCACCGCCATCGGGGCGACTTAGTGAAGGAAACCATCAATACATCGGTGAAAGATAGTGGATGAAACCGCTGAAACATTGACGAAAAATAGGTGAAGACTGAGTCGTGGTTTCGACAGAGATCTGCCGAAGATCGCCAAAGCATTGGCGAGAATTAGAGGATGAATCAGCCGATGCAGCGGCAAGAAAAGTTTCAAAAATTTGTCTAATTGTTAAAAACCATTGGTGATCGACGCCACTAAGATGAAGGGATCACTGATGACACGTCGGTGGAGGTTAGTAGATTGATCGGTGAAATTTAGACGTTGAAAGTGTCGATACGTCAACGGAGATTCCTGGAAGACCACCAAAATGACGATGAGACTTAGTGGATGGAAGCGCCGATGATACGTCGACAGAAATTAGACAGGGAAAATGCCGAAACGTTGGCGACAATTAGAGGAAGGGAGAGCCGACATATTCTATTAAAAAAAAGTCTCTAAGTGTTGAGACCGTTGGTGTCGGTGAAGGTTTGATGATGGATCGACGAGAATTATAAAAAGTCTGAGCCAATACGCCATCCCAGCTTAACTAAAGATTGCTGAAACGACAGAGAAAAATAGAGGACGTGAATGCCGAAACGTTGGCGGAAAAGACAAGATTCTAATTGGTGAAGCTGCCGACAGTGGCAGCGGAGAGAAGGATAAAAAGAAAATTTTCTTGAAAATTTTTCTAAGTCATGAAATCATCGGCGATCAATGATGATTAGAGGTTTGGATCGCTGATGACTAGAAGATGGGATCGCCAACAAATAAAGGATGAAGTTGCCGAAGATTAGTGAAGTGGATCGGCGATTATTAGTCGAAGGAAGAGCCGCAGTTTCGGTGGGGATCTTCTAAAGCCCGCCGAAACGTCGGCAAAACTTAGTTCTTTGAGGAGCCGATGCAAAGAAGGAAATTTTTCCGAAATTTCTAAGTGATGGAATCGTCGATGAAATTTAGACGATGAAGCAGCCGATGCGGCAACAACAAGAAGAAAATTTTCAAAAATTTGTTTAAGTGTTGAACCCATCGGCGATCAGTGAAAGTTAGAAGATTGGAGCGCCGATCGATGGGATTTAGATGATGGAACCATCGATGTGGTTGCAGACATCGGAATAAGTTAGTTGAATGGACCGCCAATGGAATACATCGGAAAATATTAGAGGATCAGAGTGCCGATCGAAAAAAGTAGTCGTTCGTGTGTCTGCCATTGCAGCTGTTTACTGGACTATCCACCCGACGGACAATTGTTCTGACCGCCGATGCCATAGTGGTTAGTTGATCCGACCGCCAATAAAGTTATGGCCGTGGAACACGTAGAGAGTTTGATTCCCACCGTTGTGGCTACCTAAGGGACTGTTCACCCGATGAATAGTGCATATGACCGTCAATGCAGCATATAGAATCAATCCCCTCGCCGATACCGTAGTGGGTAACATTTCTGATTGCCGACACATCGGAGGAAATTTACTGTTTAGATCACCGCAAGGTCAAAAAATTTTAGTGGTTTGGGTCATCGACACAGAGGACCCATTCAGTTTAGGATTCTGACACATAGTAGAGCTCCGATCCGCCAACAGGGTTATGACCACGGAAACCCTAGTGAGTTTGATTGCCGCCATTGCGGCTGCCTAGAAAACTAGCCGCCTAATGATTAGTGTTTCGAATTGCCGATATGTAGTAGTCCTCGACATCATCGATAAATGATAAAAACCGGAAGCTGAGACAATCGAGGATCCAATACGGTAAAAACTGTAGTTATTGGAGCCGTCGATACTGTAGAAAACCTTAGTTGTTGGAGCCATCAATACAACGGAAAATGTTAGTTGTGAGGGCCGTCGATGAGTGCCGGAAGGAAGTTGATGTTTAAATCACCGAAACATCAGAGTTTTAGGTGGGATGAGATCCAATTTGAGAAAGAAAATTGGGTTATTCAAAGTGGATTTCTCAACAAATTCCAGCTATTTTTTAGTGGATTTTTCAGCAGTTCCAAGGTTGAAAAGGAAGAATAATTCTAGGTGGCTGAAGTTGGCAATTCAGACCAAAATACAGTTGTGTGTTTTGCATAAATTTGATGAAAATCATCATGATAGAAGTGGTGTGGTTTTCAGACCCGAGGTCAGAATGAGGCATGTGGATAGGCATTGGAAAGCTTATCCAGTAGGGAACAAGGGAGAATCCCCAGAGTTCCAATGTGGTGCTGCAAAGTACTAGTGGCTGTCAGTATGGACAAACCAGCTGTTGTGTGGAAGAGGCGTTCCACACAAAGATGAGGGATTTGAAAAGGGAAAATTCCTTAAACCCTGTCTTGCTAATTATAATTACATTTGTAAGTTTCATACATGAAATGTATGAAGATATGCCTTGCATGCATAGGATATTACATGTTGGTAAGAGTAGTGAGAATTATACATGTATAATGAACCACTAATGGTAATTATTACATTGGTGTTGGCATTAGTGGGAAAACCAACAACAACCTGGACATGGCTGAATATGTTGCTGATGTTGATGAATGTGACCAGCAACCCTATGAAGAAAGGGATAAGGCAACAAGCCCAAAATCAAAAGTTGGTGAGCAAATTCTGTAATCTCCTGCAAAGGGCCAACCAAACTGGTAATGTCAAGGGTGTAAGTAGGACCCATGAAGGTAAGAGTTTAATTATGACAATTGCATGGAGTGGTAAAAGCAAGGGGTCTCATACCATGTGGGTATTTGAACTTTATACTGCATTCATAGAGAAATGTGTTATGCCTGTATTATGTTGTTATGAGCTTAGTAGCCCAAGGAAAGTAAGCAATGATGATCTTGATTATAGTCATTCATCCTATATGAAGTAGTCATGGTTGGGCCATGCATGGTATGTTTAAATGCATAGTATTCCTTAATTAATGCAAGGTAGCATTGAGTGGGTATGCATTAAAAGATTTTATAAATCTTGTAGTTATGCATTGAATGGATGCATATGAAAAGTATGAGTAAATGTTGTAGATATGCATACATGAGTACGGGTGCAAATGTTGTGATGCAATGCATGAATGCATAAAGATAGTGCATGTGTCATTATGAATAACTAATGCCTGAAATGATGAATTGATGAAAATTCTAGAACCATTTCAATAGCTGATGTGAATGTAGAATAGTAAGTGCATGAAGAGGGTAGTCATGATCAATTGGCTGCCGGAAATGCTCTATGGAAGAGCAAGGTGGTACAAATGATACGCTTGTGAAGTAAGAAGTATATAAACCCTTAAATTGCATAAATGAGGAGACTGTACCTTGTAAATTAAAGTATGATAATGACTCACAAAGTGGATGAGTTTTGGTAATATTGATATGCTAACAGTTGGAAGTGTTTGAATTTTATAAATCCTGAAAATGCTTCAGTGATTGTTGCAGCAATGAAAATGCTATACGCATCTAGACTTACTAAGTGTTTGGCTGATTGAAGTGAATTCAGGGTTCAGGTAGATTGTTTGGGGCATGGCAATGTGGGTAAGACCATGACAAAGGCCGAAATCTACCCCGCAAAAGATCCAAACCTCATGAGAAGAGTCTCATGGCTGTAAAATGATAGTTTGTATGCAGAATGAGTTGTCAATTTGGGCTTTTAAATTTCAGAATTGAGAAGTTGCTGACAACTACTAATCACTGTTGGATTGCCTAAGATTGTATCAGGAGGACGCATTGTAAGTGGGTATTCATGTTATGCTAGTAATCATAAAATTATAATGGGCATAGTGGTGATGCTTACAAGAGACCCACAATTGAGGATCACCTCATTGCCAAGCAAATAAATTTCTGTACTAAACAAAGTTGCAAATTCTCATTGAATTTAATTACTAATGTCATTGCTTGGTTATGGAACAATCAAAATTGTATTGTATTATCAGATAATTATTGACTGTTTGGCTATTTGATGAATGTACCAGGGGTACACACTGCAGGAAGATCAGGTGTGATGGCTTGCAGGAGGCAAACTTCATGGGAAGGTTTTCCCCTATCTCAGAAATGGGTTTCAGGTGAAACTCCATTGGACATTTTGGAAATGTCTCATCTGCACTACATGTTTGGTAAGCAACATGAGTGAGATGGTATGGATTATGTCGGTAAGACATGTGCGAATATGAAATGTAAAAAAGAGTTGGGATGGCAAACCGAGGGACTGCCAACTCAGAGAAGGGAGCCCCCATTCCTCCTTAACGAATGAATGTTGCCTCGACAAATGGATAAGTGTTCTCTGACCCTAGCTAAGAATATGCATGTCAAATTGTTAAATTCAATATGCAGAGCATGTTTCAATTTTATTTCCATTATGGCAGATTGCTTGAGTATGAATAGGGCCTACATGGTTCACATCAGAAAGGGGTGCACACTTTCCTAATGTTGGATCATGAAAGGGTTTTCAATATTGATTACACCATAGGGGGTGGACGCACTCCTGGTATCTCAATACTTGATAGTGAATGATATGAAATGTGATTCTAGTTTTAGAACAATAATGCTGATGAGTTGCTTATATTGCATGTGTTGTTAGGCTAAACGGATGCAGTCTGGTGTTGCACACTAAATGGACTATGGCTTGGGCTCATCCTACCTCCTACTAAAGAGAACAAATAAGGAGACATTCCCGAGGGGCTGGAGAGCAGAGAAGGGGGTGGTTTCTTGTGTTGTATGGGGTAGTGGAATTAGATCTCACTGCTGGAAATGAAACCTGGAAATGGTCGTTTATTGTTGATATAAGTGCATGTGTTATTAATGGTGGATTGATAAACCCAACTGCATTGGATTGGATGATTGGTTGTTGATATAAGTGCATGTGTTAGTGTTGATGGCCTGATAAACCCAACTGTGTTGGGTTGGTTATTTGGTTGTTGATATAAGTGTATTATTGATATAAGTACAGGTGATTTGTTGATGGTCTGATAAACCCAACTGAAGTTTGGCTTGACTGTGTAATTATTTGATGTTGTGGAAATTGTGGAAATGTTACAGTGTTGGCTTGACTACGTGTAGTCTGATAAACCCAACTGTTAGCTGGCTTGGCTGAGTAGCTTGATAAACCCAACAGTGTATTGGCTTGATTAGATGCATCCTGATAAACCCAATTGTATATTGGCTTGGTTGGACGGTCTGATAAACCCAACTGTAGGTTGGCTTGATTGTGCTTGATATATATAAAAGGATGTTGTGAAGCAGCCTGCGTGTTGACCTAACATCCAAGTCCATAGGCGATCCCAAGGCTTGCAAGGCGAAGCAGGATCTCGTGGACCAACGAGGAAACACACAATACAGATAAGTATTGGATTATTTTGCAATTCTTGCTTATGAATATGCATGTGTATATGATTTGGTTATGATGTTTTAAGCTCTTGTTTAAGAGATAAAAAAAATGATGAGAGTAAACTAAACATGTGAATATATTTAATGTTTGAATATAGGTATCGCTGGAAGCGAGGACTATGAGAGCATCCTAGGGGTGCATTTGGACATGTGACTGTCCTGAAGAGCTCAGAATGAGTAGTAATGAAAAAGGTGTTAGTATGACTATGAAGGTCCTAGCAGTTGAGACAAAACATGCGGGGAGGCTCCATGGTTGAGAGGTCTGAAATAGACCGGAGACACTAAGTGTCATGACCAAGAGGGATTGGTCCAGCATTCACGGTGAAGTGAAAGAGGCTAAGAGCATGAAAATCCATAGCAGTGGTGTGGGTTCCAGGGTGGAACAAGACAAAGAGGGGAAAAAATCTTGCTACTCTCTCTTGCCTTTTAATTATATATATATACTTATGCATTGTGAAAACAAAAGATTGTTGAATGCATGTATGGCTGAAAATAGAATGTGTCTATTTGATTAAAATAATTATGAATGCTAGAATAGTTAAATCCCTTCCCAAGAATGGACATGAATGAGCTCATGTGCCTGTTGGGAAGGTATGAAAAATATGAAAGTCTCCTTGATGAGACTTGGACTATCATGCTAATTGGGAAATTAATTGACTGATTTTAATGCCTATATTATGCTTGGTCTAACAGAATTTCAATGGTGCATTTCATAGGTGAGAAAAGTGAAATCCAGTAATGCGCATTGATCATGGTAGCAGACCAAAGGCTGTCAGACTTGGCTGGAAGTCTTCTTCAAATAATTGCCAAGACCCAAGAAAATCTTGGAGAGATTCTCAAGATACAGAAAAGTTCCTAGACTTGGAGACGAGCCGAAAGCTGAGAACCAGCAAGAGAAGCTCGTGGAAGCCGAGGGGCTTGGTCCTGAAAGTTCAAGTAAATAATTGAAAATGGGACATATCTGCAAAATTTTGAAATTTTTATGTGCAAATCGTATATGCATTCCTATGTATTAGAACACCGCGGACGGTGCTATTCCAAGGGGGAGAGGATTGTAATATCCTCGGTTTTGACCCCAGTTGCATTAAAAGATTCATGATGTATATGTTGTAATTAATCGTGGTGTGGAGCTAAAGGAAAAATCCCTACCATCAATTTGGTTGTGTTATGTTTCGGCAATCGGGATCGTTGCCGATGGTATATCGTGCTATCCAGGACACAATAGTTTTGCATCATGTAAATATGCACATTAATTAAAATAAACCTACAGCCAACTATGATGGTGCAACGTTAAATGAAAAGGGCATGATTTCCTAAGGTTAAGGGGGGGATTGTCTAACCCATGGGAGCCATTGGGGAAAGCCATGTGTCAAACCTGAAACCCTTGTTAGTTGAGGGTAGTTATTTGCTGAGTAGTGGTGGGTGGCAGGCCTGTCCACACGCACCCTCCTCCAACTGGGTTGTTCCATTCACATGGGGGAAAGGAAACCAACAGAAAATGCTGCCACTCTCCCACTCTCTCCAGTTTGCTCCCCTTCACGCAACGTTTGGGAAAACTAAGCATCGTTTTTTGCTATTCATTTTCCTCACGCAGAGGAAGATAAAAAGGACTCATGATTCTATGTGGGGGGTTCGTTCTTCCTTCTCTCACACTGATTATTGGTCTGTGGATAGGTTCTTCCTCCTTTTCACGTAGGGGATTGTTCCCCTTTTTCCCATTGTCAACTGTGTAATGTGTCGTGGATTCATTGTTGAGAAGGGACCGTTGTTTTCCCACGTTTGTTGGTTGTGTCTTGACGGTGCAATGTCTTGTTACTTGATCGTTGAACCATGGATGTTGTCTTCCCTGATCGGTGGCTGGTGTGAGAACCTATGTGGTGTTGGTTGTGTTTTCCTCCATGCTTCAGAGCAGTTGTAGGTTACAATTGTGTTTTTTTGGCCACGATAGGGCCAAGAATAACTCAGGGACCGTTTTCCCCTGTCAAAGCTGTAATTGTTGGTTTTGCTGCATGCATGCAGTGGTTGGTCTTTGAATTGTGTTGAGTGGGATTAAAGGTTGGGTATGCTTGAGAAACTTGGGTTTGGGAGCCACACAGACAGAGTTAGATGGATGGATTTCTTCTCCACAACCCCGGAAGAGCACTGGCAAGGGAGGTTAGGGCCTGAGGGACTGTGAAGTAGAGAAGGGACTGATTCCTGGTGTCGGGTGTGTGTGGGTGTCTTAGAGGTTAGGATAGCTCTGGTGTAGGCGTCCTTAGCTCTTCCATGAGCTCACCAGCTTAACATTTAGCTTCTCCCAGCTCCTTGATAGCCTGATAAGCCCTACTGTATGGGCTTGGCTGATTTGTGTACCTTGGCTATGTGTAAGCCTGCTTAGTCCCTTATTCCTTGGGGAATCATGCCCAGCTCATGGGTGGTAGTGTTGCTGAGAGATTGATGATCACGTTAGCCTATGGTTGGGTGGAACATTGTAGCGACGTAGTTGGTTGCAGGATAAGTTCTTTATGAGATAAGTATCCTTGTCTATTTCTTGCCTGCAATTATGTTTACTGTTAATGAACTATGATGAACATGTGTATGAATGAATGTTGTTTTGCTTCTGCTGAATATATGTATGATTATGCATATTAGTATTTTTGATGTTTTAAGCATTTTATGTATGTTCCTATTCATGGGGCTAGATGCACGGTTTGTTTGATGGTTTAGTAGCATCCTCTTCGTTGGTTGGAGGGTTGGGGACGTTATACTAACATTTCAAATTTTTTCTTAAGACTGGATTTCACATGGGTTATAAGTTTAGGGTCACTACCAGTAAGGATAAGATCATCAACATAAAGAACAAGTATGATGAGATGGTTTCCTACTTTCTTGGTATAGACATTGGGGTCAGAATGGTATCTAGAAAAACCAGTGTCAAGGAGAAAGCTATCCATTTTGGCATACCAAGCTCTAGGAGCTTGCTTAAGGCCATATAAGGATTTCTTAAGGAGATAGACAAGGCTAGAGTTATCTTGAACATATCCAGGAGGTTGTTCCATGTAAATTTCCTCATGTAAATCACCATGTAAAAAGGTAGACTTGACATCCATTTGATGGACTTCCCAGTTATGTAAGGATGCAAGGGAAAGAACAAGGCGGATGGAATTCATTTTTGCGACAGGAGAAAAGGTTTCATTGTAATCAATCCCTTCAACTTGGGAAAAACCTTTGGCAACTAACCTTGCCTTAAGTCTTTCAACACTTCCATCTGATGCATACTTATTTCTATAGACCCATTTACATCTGGCAAGTTTTCTTCCTTTGGGAAGAGGAACAAGATCCCAAGTATCATTCGCCATTAAGAAATGGTATTCTTCATCCATAGCTGCATCCCAATTTGGATTTCCTGAAGCTTCTACAAAATTTTCTGGATCATTATTCTCAGAAACTTGAGCCAAAAGAGAAGAGGCTTGCTGAAACTGAGAACGTGTTCGATGTTGATCTCTAGGATCACCGACAAGATCACCAGCTGCTTCACATGTTGAACGAACCCATCGAGGAGGTATCGGTGCTAGTGCAATTGGAGGAACATGAGTAGGCGGAGGTGGATTTTCATCCTCACTGTCATCATCAGAAACTGGAGTTGGAAACCTGTCAAGGAAGTTGGAAGAAGAAGAAGAAGAAGGCACAATCGCTAAATGAGGTTCGCAGGCCAAAGATGGAACACCCGCCAAGTTAGGCTTGCAGGCCAAGAGATTTTCATCAAATTTAACATCTCTTCTAATGATTATATCATGTGAATGGGGCTGAAGAAGTCTATAACCTTTTACATCTTCATAATATCCAACAAATATGCAGTTTTCACTTTTAGGTTGCAATGCTTTCCATTTTTCATCTGGAATGTGAGCCCATGCTTCACAACCAAACACATGAAAGTGACTTACATCTGGTTTAATTTTACTCCATGCTTCTTTCGTTGTTATACCTTGTAAAAATTTAGTGGGTGTGCGATTAACTATGTAATTTGCACAATTTATGGCCTCAGCCCAATATTAAAGACTTAGTCCCTTAGATTGGATCATACAATTAGCCAATTCTTTTAAAGTGTGGTTCTTCCATTCAGCTACACCATTTTGTTGTGGTGTATATGGAACAATGTGCTGTTGTTGGATTCCTTGTTCAGTGCAGAAAGTAGTGAACATGTTGTTAACATATTCTCCTCCATTGTCATATCTTAACTTAATAATTTGATGACCAGATTGTTTTTCAACAAGGGCCTTGTAGGCCAAGAACATGTTAAATAATTCGCTCTTAAGTTGTAGGAAGTAAACCCAAGTGCATCCGGAGTAGTCATCAATGAAAGTTAAGAAATATTTGAAACCAGAAAAGGATGTAGATGGAAGAGGACCACACAAGTCACTATGCACAAGCTCCAAAGGAACCACGGCGTGCCAAGAGGCACGTTTGTCAAAACTGTCCCGATGATGTTTTTCAAGTACACAACCAGAACAAACATCATCCTTGCAAGATACCATCGGAAGACCACTCACCATATTGTCTTTAAATAGTTGTTGCAATGAGCGATAATTTAAGTGACCAAATCGCTCATGCCAAAGTTTGCTCAAGTTATCACTATGAGCAACAAAAACTGAAGAAAAAGGTGATGACCCAAAGTTGTTAAATTTGTACAACCTGCTAGTATCATCAACATTTCATGTAGCAAGGACATTTTGAGGATTTTAAAATGCTTGATTACAACTTGGTGAGGTGTAAACGTCACAGTTTTACCTTCACCTGAATGAGTAATTTGATAGACTGATAACAAATTGCAGGAAAGTTTTGGAACACATAGTACATCATTGAAATGACCATTTTCTATTGGAACTGTTCCAAATCCTACAACACTTAGAGATCTATGATGACAAAAAAATATTTGTTTGGTGTTACATTCAAGCATAGTAGAAAAGATGGCTTGATCCTTAGCCATATGATAAGATGCTCTAGAATAAATGAGCCATTCATTTGAAGTAGAAGAAGAAGATGCAGTATAAGAGTAACCAGAAGCACAAAGTGCATGTCCATGAGAGTTAGATTCTGAAGATGAATCTAGGCTGATGCGGTGCTTCTTTATTGCTGCTTCCAAGGCTGCCATCTTCTTGAAACACTTAGATTCATCATGATTATATTTCCCACAAAAATTGCAATGACACTCAGTCTTCTTTCCTTTTGGCTTGGATCCTTTGTCATTTTTTAAAGAATGCATTGACTGAGAGGGTTTGAGAACCTTGTTGTTTGGCTTATTATTACGAAAATTCTGTTTCTTGGGAGGCTTGGAATTTTCTTTCTGTTGGGACAATAAGGATTTCCCAGATGTATCTGTATTGTTAATTATTCCAAGATGAATGAGCTTATCTTGCTCTCTAATTAAGGAATCACAAAAGGATTCAAGACTAGGCTCTTGATAACTAGCTGCAGTCAAGGTTTCTTTCATGGAGTAGAATGTAGATACAAACATAGAATATGCAGGTCCAAGTTTGGATAGAATATGATAAATCCATTGTTTGTATTCTTTCTTAATCTTGCATTCTGCACATAAGAGTCTAAGAGTTTTATACTTAAATAAATAGTCTTGAATGCATGAAAAATCATTTGGATTCAAGGAAATCAACTCATTCTCAAGTTGATGACCCCGAATTTCATTGTGTTTACCAAACACAGATTCCAACTTTTCCCAAGCTATATAAGGTTCATCAATTCTAGATATGTGGAATCGCAAATCAGTAGACATTGACATCCCAATCAATCCATGAGATTCATCACCTCTATTTACACATTTAATTTTCTTATCATCATCAGTGGGTTCTGTTTCTTTCCCTGAGGTTATCCTGAAAAGTCCCCTACTTCGTAGAACATCCTCCATATGATATTTTCATGAGATAAAGTCAGAACTTGTAAGTATAATATCACAAGGGGCGGCCATACTATAAAATAATAGCTGAAAAAACAGAAACTAACTATCTGGATGCAAAGATCTTGAAAAAATATGCGGTTTTAAAAAAAACGGCACTGAATATGTCCCCAATAGTGACGTGGCAGATATTAACTTGACCAACTAAAAAAAAGAAACCTCCTCTTCCCAAGATCAACCTTTGACAATCACTTTACAATAAATTTGCTTTTAAGTGAATCACTCTTTGTAGAATAAGTGATGTTCACTTTTACAATAATGTTACTTTTAAATAGTGCGGCAATAAATTAAAAGACTTAAGTGACTCACTTTTTATTTTATTTTATTTATGTGAGATGCACTTTTACATTAAAGTAACTTAAATAGAAATTGCATGTGTAATGTCCCGGTTTTGACCCCGTTACATTAGATGTATATGATGTATAAATTGTAATGATCATGGTGTGGAGCTAAAGACCAAGCCCCCGCCNAAATAGAAATTGCATGTGTAATGTCCCGGTTTTGACCCCGTTACATTAGATGTATATGATGTATAAATTGTAATGATCATGGTGTGGAGCTAAAGACCAAGACCCCGCCATTGATCGATTATGTTATGTTTTGGATTTGAATTGTCATTGATGGTATATCAGGGCATGCGGCATATATTATGTTGGTCATCATGTAAATATGCAACTATAATTAATTAAATGAACTCGACCAGCTATGATCGCGTCAACTAAAATGAGAAAGGGGCATGATTTTCATAAGGATAAGGGTGGGGAAATTGTTAAACCTTGGCCAATGAGAGAAAACCCATGTGTCCTCTTCCCTTGTCTTATTTCCAATCACCTTCATTAAGAATCTCTACTGGCAGTTGAGGCAGTTATTGTCTAGGAATGGGTGTGGCAGGACTGTCAGTCCTCACCCACACGCACACTCCACCCTGGTTGACTTCATAATGGTTGGGGAAAAATGACAGCCATCACTCACGCAGGAAATTCGACTCTCCCACGACTGTACTGAAGGCTCACGCACTTCCAATTCGTGTCCTTGCTGTTGTTTGTTGATCCACGGACAAAAACGAAGCTGTTTTCCTCACGTAGGACCTCCATTGTCTGTTCATTTCCTCAGAGGGTCGGATTGTGTCCACGCACAGGTATCCTTCTGTTTTGGGCTCACATAGCGAGCTGAGAGCTGTGCGTTTTCACCCATGAATTTCCTGAGAAGAGCCATTCACGACCTCAGCTGTATGTTCTCCTTACAGACCAGTATGGTTGTGTAATTTCCATCATTTTAATGCTGAGATTGGAACTGCTGTTCTTCCCACATGTTTACTGTTTAGTTGGGGCTGTGTAATTCGATTGTTGGGAGTCGTTTTGGCCACGAAAGGGCCAATAATGACTCAGAAATCGTTCCCCCTGTTTTGCTGTAATTTCTGAGTGATTGCCTGACTGCAATGGTCGGTCTTCAGACTGTGTAGGGAGAAAGGATGGGGCTGAGTTTTGCTTGATAAACCTGGTGACTGGAACCCACACCGACAGAGCTAGAGGGCTGTCCTTCTTCTCCATCACCCCTAAATAGCACTGGAAGGGAATGCAGGGCCTGAGGGACTGGGTAGCAGAGAAGGGACTGATTCCCTGTGTTGGGTGTGTTTGGGTGTCTTAGAGGTCAGGCTAGTTCTGGTGTAGGTGTTCTTGGCTCTGTAATGAGCTCACCAGCTTAGCAATTTGCCTTCTCCAGCTCCTGAATGGCCTGATAAACCCAACTTTGTTGGCTTGGCTATGTGTTTTGTGTATCCTTGGCTATGTGTAAGCCTGCTGTTCCCATATTCCTTGGAGAATCATGCCCAGCTCAGGGGTGGCAGCGTTGCTGAGAGATTAAGGAGCACGCTGGCCTATGGTTGGGTGGAACATTGCAGCAACGTAGCTGGTTGCGGATCAAAGCTCTTCATAAGATAAGTGATCTTATGCATTTTACTTCTGTAACTATCTTTTCTGTTAATGATATGATGAACCTGATAAATGCATGCATGACTGAATGCTGTTGGTTTTCGCTGTGTATGATGAGTAACTGCATATGTGCATGTTTTTAGTTCAAAATATTTGTTAAGCATTCTGTTTCAGCAATTTTCATGTATGCATATGTTCATGGGGCTCTTAGCCTGTGTGTTCGAAGCTTGTAGTCGCGTCCTCCTTGCCGGTCGGAGGCATGGGGACGTGACAGTATGGTATCAGAGCAATGTTGACAACAATGGGCCTCTATGGGCCAAGAAGAAGCAACTGACAGAAGTTGTATTTCATTCTGCCCAGCAGAAGTCATGATATGAATGACTGTAAAATTGAGAAAATTTGGCTAAGTATGGAACAGTCGGGCCACTAGCGAAAAGATTTTCGCCGTTGAGGAAGAGTTAGAAGTCTCCCATCCGTCGTTGCGGAAGCCAAAGCCATTTGGATTCCGATGTGTAAAGGCCGCCGACGTCCGAAGTGGAAATTTTCTAAGTAAACAGTCACCAGTCGAAAGAGAAATCGTCTTGTGAGCCACCGTTGCGGAAGAAAAAGCAACAAGTCTTCCGATGGGGAAAGTCCTCCGATCGCCGACACGTCAAAAAGGTTGAGGCTTGAAGTTGGTTCGCCAATCAGAAGAAGTTAAGGTTTGGTGAGCCGCCGTTGCGGAAGCCAAATCCATTTGGCTTTCGATGTTAGAAGACCGCCGACAGCCGACGCGGTCAAAGAAAGACAATTTTGAAAATTTGTCTAAGTGATGAAATCGTCGGAAGAAGTTGATGTTTGGCGATCCGTCATTGCGGAAGCCAAAGTCATTTGGATTCCGATGTAAAAGGACTGCCGATGCCGATCAAGTTAGTTCGCCGTTGCAGAAGGAAGAATGCTTCCGAGAGCCATCATTGCAGAAGAGAAAGTGGTTCCCCGTCCGCCGTTGCGGAAGCCAAAGTCATTTGGCTTTCGATGTGTAAAGTCCGCCGACGCTGCAAGAGGAAGAGTGCCGATCGGATCAGGAAGCGATAGAGCATCCGCCGTTGCGGAAGTGGAAGCGCTAAGACTTCCGATGTGAAAAGACATCCGACAGCCGATGAAAAGGAAAGGAAAATTTTGGGTTTTTCCATAGGATTTTTCCAGCAGATTTTAACTGTTTTCTAGTGGGATTTTTGACTGTTTCTCAGTGAAATTTCAGGGCTGAAAATGAGAAAAGAGGCAGCGATATAATGCGCCAGATTGTGCGAAAACCAATGATTTACAAAAAAGAAGAAGAAGAGGGCACTGCCCTCGACCCGTCCTGCAGTGGCGAAGCCACAAGGGGGAAAGCCCCCTTGACCCCCGTCGTCCCCTTCAGACAGCCATTCCTTGATGAAGAAAATTTTGTGTGTTTGGGCATTTGTAATTTTATGATTATTCCAAGAGAAGGTAAGTAATGTTGATTTGTATCAATGTATGCATCTAACAATTGTGTTATTAACACGTTTGTAGAATTATAGTCACCTTCAAGAGAAGTATTCCAGGTAGTGCAGTTTTGTAAGTAAGGGGTGGTTCAGTATGAGAACCCATGACGGATATGATGCTCGGGATTCATATGAGCGAGCAGAAGATGCCATGGGAGAAAATGTACGTAATAGAAATGATGACATTGAGTCTAATGGAAGGAGATTACAAGAGACACCGTCAGATGTTGCAGCTACTATGAGAAGCTTGATCAAAGCCCAGGAGGAGCAGCATCAGTTGAATGCTGCTATGTTGCAGAGTTTGACGGACTTGCAAAGAAAGATAGACTCTGGACGAGGTACAACAAGGCCAGAAGGCAGTAAGAGTAGTGCTAGGAGAAGGAGAAGGACTTCCAGTGGATCATCTGATTCTGAAGAATCCAGCGGGGATTCAAGTTCCTCTTCTCATAAAAGGAAAAGAAAGAGGCACCATAGGGATCGCTCTCGGGATGAATTTAAGAAAGCTAAACCTCCTACATTTGATGGTGAGGTAAAGACTGGACAAGAAGCTGAAGCTTGGCTTCTTGGGATAAAGAAATACTTTCAAGTGTATGACTATTCAGGCAACATGAAGGCAAGAGTTGCCATATTCAATATGAATGGAAGAGCATCCATTTGGTGGGAACACTTCAAGAAAGTGAAGAGGATTAGTGAAAGGAGACTTAAGTGGAAGCAGTTCAAGAAGTATTTTAAACAGAAATACCTATCTGACAGGTATTATGATGACAAGATTAAGGAGTTCCATGAGTTGAGATTGGGACAACAAACCATGGAAGAGTATGCAAATAAGTTTTTAGAGCTGTTGAGGTATGTCCGGTATATCAGAGATGAAAAAGTGAAGGTCCAACGTTTTCTGAGTGGATTACCTCAGTCTTACAAAGATTGAATTGAGTTCTATGAACCTAGAACTCTTGAAGAAGCGATAAGAAACGCTAGGTATTGCTATGAGCAAAGCAAAGGTAAGCCAGATTACCATAAGGCATGGAAGGACAAGAAGAACGAGAATTTTGACCAAAGAAAGAAAGGTTTCAAACCTTCTAGGTTCAGGAATCAGCAGAAGCAGCCATCCCAAGATACGAGTAAGCCAGTTGGAGTGACTGGAGAAAAGCCTAAAGATCCACAACAGAATAGAGGGCCACTTCAATGTTGGAAATGTGGAGGACCCCACATGCGCAGAAATTGTCCACTCGAGAATGAGAGTGCAAGGCTAGATTATAACATGCAAGAAGCAGAAACAGTAGGTCAAGTAGCAAGGGCGGTTCCTAGGATCTATGCAGCACTGGAAGACTGTCAAGCAGATCACCAGTCAGCTGTGGTTGAAGTAGCAGGTAAGATTGCTGAGCAATCTGTTTCTATTTTGATTGACCCTAGTTCTACTCACATTTACATTACTCCTAGAATAGTGGATATTTGTGCCTTTAAGAAAGTAAAGCATAGGAAGTCTTGGTTAGTTCAGCTAGCCACTGGAACTAAGAGAAAGGTCAGTGAAGTGGTAGAGAAATTTCCATTGGTCATGAATGGATTGGTCACTTGTGTAGATCTGAATGTTCTACCACTTGGTTCCTATGATGTTCTCATTGGAATGGATTGGTTAGAAGCTCATAGGGTGAAGCTTGATTGCTACAATAAGACTTTTGAATGCTTGAATGAAGAAGGAAACCTAGTAGTTGTGAAAGGCATTCCAAAGGTGATTTCAGTAAGGTAGGTTTCAACTATGCAGTTAAAGAATTTCTATAGGAAGGGTTGCCAGTTGTATGCAGCTCAGATTTTGGAGGCATCGGGAGATGAAGCTCCTAGGTTGGAGGACTATCAGGTGTTGCAGGAATTCAGGGATGTGTTTCCTGATGAGATTCCAGGGCTTCCTCCAAAGAGGGACATCGATTTCACTATTGAACTTGTGCAAGGAGTGGCACCAGTGTCCAAGGCACCCTACAGGATGAGTACACCAAAGATGCTAGAATTGAAGATGCAACTGCAAGAGTTGTTGGAAAAGAGGTATATCCGACCGAGTGTGTCTCCTTGGGGAGCACCAGTTCTATTTGTCAAGAAGAAAGATGGTACACTCAGGTTATGCATTGATTACAGATAGTTGAACAAGGTTACTGTGAAGAATAAATATCCTTTGCCTAGGATTGATGACCTCTTTGATCAAATGAGAGGAGCAAAGGTATTTTCCAAGATTGACTTGAGGTCTGGTTACCATCAGGTAAGGATCAAGGACGAAGACATTCATAAGACAGCCTTCAGGACAAGGTATGGGCCTTATGAGTTTGTAGTGGTACCATTTGGTCTCACAAATGCGCCAGCTACATTTATGTGCCTTATGAATAGTGTCTTTAGCAGCTATTTGGACAAGTTTGTTCTTGTTTTCCTTGATGACATTCTTGTTTATTCCAAGAATGAGAAAGAACATGAAGAGCATTTGACATTGACATTGCAATTGCTCAGGGAGCATCAGTTGTATGCAAAACTAAGCAAGTGTGACTTCTATAGAGATAGAATTCAGTACTTGGGTCACATTATTTCAGAGGAGGGTATATCCGTGGACCCTGAAAATATTGAAGCCATTATGAATTGGCCTACTCCAAGAAATGTGACAGATGTAAGATCTTTCATGGGACTTGCAAGATACTACAGGAGATTCATTGAGGGATTCTCCAAAGTTGCACATGCCATCACTTCTTTGCAGAAGAAGGGGATGAAGTTCGAATGGACATCGAGGTGTGAAGAAAGCTTCCAGCAGTTGAAGAATCTTCTCACTAGTGCACTAGTATTCAAGGTTGCAGATCCAGAGAAAGATTTTGTGGTGTGTACTGATGCATGCAGACAAGGGCTTGGAGGAGTCCTTATGCAAGACAACCATGTGATATGTTATGAGTCAAGAAAGCTGAAGGAACATGAGAAGAACTATGCCACTCATGATCTAGAACTTGCAGCCATAGTACATGCTCTCAAGATGTGGAGACATTACTTGATGGGCAGGAGATTTGAGCTCAGAACAGATCATTGTGGACTGAAGTATTTGTTTGATCATCCTACCCTGAATGCCAGGCAAGCAAGATGGCTGGAGTTTTTATGTGAGTTTGATTTTGAAATCAAGCACAAAAAGGGAAAAGAGAATAAGGTAGCTGATGCACTCAGCAGGAAGATGCAAGAAATGCAGTTGGCATCCCTTAGTATTTGCCAATCAGATTTGAGGCAGCAGATTCCCAATCATGTTGTTGGAGATGAATTGTATGAGCAAGTAAAAGACAAATTGCAGCAGCAAAGTCTTGAGAAGAGGTATGAGGGATATAAATTGGAAGGAGATGGGCTTCTCACTCTTAAAGGCAAAATTTATATTCCAAATGTAGCAGATTTGATGAGAGTTGTCATGGGTGAAACCCATCAAGCTCCGTATTTTGGTCACCCAGGATATTAGAAGACAATTGCTACAGCTAGAAAGCAA
>LPNX010491234.1:259957-281694 GCA_001517045.1 Pseudotsuga menziesii | reverse complement strand
TTGGGTGTGTTTGGGTGTCTTAGAGGTCAGGCTAGTTCTGGTGTAGGTGTTCTTGGCTTTGTAATGAGCTCACCAGCTTAGCAATTTGCCTTCTCCAGCTCCTGAATGGCCTGATAAACCCAACTCTGTTGGCTTGGCTGTGTGTTTTGTGTATCCTTGGCTATGTGTAATCCTGCTGTTCCCATATTCCTTGGAGAATCATGCCCAGCTCAGGGGTGGCAGCATTGCTGAGAGATTAAGGAGCACGCTGGCCTATGGTTGGGTGGAACGTTGCAGCGACGTAGCTAGTTGCGGATCAAAGCTCTTCATAAGATAAGTGATCTTATGCATTTTACTTCTGTAACTATCTTTTCTGTTAATGATATGATGAACCTGATAAATGCATGCATGACTGAATGCTGTTGGTTTTCGCTGTGTATGATGAGTAACTGCATATGTGCATGTTTTTAGTTCAAAATATTTGTTAAGCATTCTGTTTCAGCAATTTTCATGTATGCATATGTTCATGGGGCTCTTATCCCGTGTGTTCGAAGCTTGTAGTCGCGTCCTCCTTGCTGGTCGGAGGCATGGGGACGTGATAGCATGCACTAAAAAGTAGTTTAATAAGACTTGAATTCAATACTTATTAAGGAATAAAGAAACTTTGGATGAAGTGAGCTAAGTTTAAAAGGTACGTAAAAGAATGGAAAGAGGAAGGGGGTTTTTTTTTTTTTACTCTTCTCTCTCGTTCTCTGTGCTTCCCTTCTTTTCCTGCTAATCACAAAAAAAACGAAAAAACTATTTCCACACAATGGGGTTAGATCTTGGCTATCTTACCCGTAAAGTCTACGTTTTCAAGTTTTTTCGCTGTTTTTTATTTTCCGTGATCACACAAGGTGGACAACAAAGAGCATACATAGCCGAGAAGACAAGAAAAAAAACTTCCCTTACTGTTTCTGATTCGCCGCGATCGCGCAAGGTGCATAGCAAAGAGCATATGCAGCCAGGGAAGGCAACAATCCGAGACTAAAACAGTAAATATATAATAATAAAACTGATAAAATATGAGAGATTTAAAAAAAATAAAAATAAAACAAATCCGTCACTGTAACATTATACCTTCAGATTTGCCGAAATGAGTGTTTCTGGAACAAACAGAAATAGTTTTCATTGAAACAAAAACTATTTCCCAATGGAAACAACACTATGAATGCAATGAAACAGCTCCCATAGGCCACAAATGTATAAAAAATCAAGAACTAGAAACCCTTTCAAAGTTTCAGCAACACCAGTTCCATATCTTGATCAAAACCGAAAGCGGCTCTTCATAATAGCTCTGATACCATGTTTGGGTACACAAGTTACTCCCAAAATACTGAACACCTTGAGCAACTGCTTCACACAAATAGATCATAGATCAACACACCGATGTTTTTCACATGGTTAAAACCCTCGAGAGGGAAACAATCCACGACCCCAACCAAATAGCTACTTGGAGCAATTTATTATGCAAAAGAAAGAAAGTTACATGAGCTTCTCATAATCGATCAAATAGCCAATGACCCTCTATGCTCTTTAAATAGAGATCATAGACCAATCAGGTGTTAAGCCATGGATCAATGGTAGGTATGATCTAAGATAAGTTGAACCATCGGATCACTCTATGTCTAGAACATATTGTGACCGTCAGATTAGAATATTTACAAATGCATACTAATGCATACTAAAGAAACACACTTTTACCTAATGGATATATTACATAAGTTGATCTTAACTAAATCCTGAGTGTCTAAATATCCTAACAACTCAAGCCAATTAGAATTAGGGTGTGAGTTCAATATTTTCCATGTGTCCTCCCTTCCTTAGCCTTCCATCTTCCCGAAATTCAAGTAGGGATCCATTGAGCTTCCCCAAATCACATGAGCACCCTCTTGGATGCTATATTTAGTCCTGGCATGTCATAATAGTTATATTTCAGCCTTCATGTCTGCAATATGTTATAAATGTTATAACATCTTCATCATTGGTGTCATAGATGTTAGGGAATCTAGCCCAAGTGTCTAAGAAGCTCCCATTTAACTCTTTTTCTCCCATGTAAGTTACATTTCCTTCCAAATTAGACCTATGATGCATATGGCCAAGTGTATTAGCCTTATAACTCATCCAAGAACATTAGGCTTCCCATGGATTCGAAATTGCAAGAGGAGGATTCCATGTGGCACATAAATTCTAGCTTGTGTGGGCCCCATAATCTCCATGTGTCTCCATGCTCCATTGCCAGTTCAATTTTCTCTTGTATTTATATAATTAGCTCCATTATTAAATATTTATTCCATTCTAATGTCTGACATCATTTATTAGCTCCCTTATTAAAATTCCAAATGTATTCATCCAACCTAGGGAACTAGTAGGATTGATGGAATTGTCTTGCTATGCAATTATTTGAATGGGGACATTACAAATAGTCTCATTGGAAAATGCATTATTATATTCCACACCAATGATAATATTCTTGAACTCATTATTTTCCATTTCATCTCCTATATTAGCCCCAAGGCTAATGGTCTAATCCTTCATAATTGTGGAAACCTTAAGGATAATAGCAACAAGCTTTGCTTCTACCTCCTACACCTCCTATACAAAGTAATGTCCAACAGGCTCCTAAATAAACCCAAAAGCATGCTCAACCTACACAAAATCCTCTTAATAGACATATTCAACCTACCTACAACAATGAGATGTCCAATTACCAATATTAGACATTGAATTTTGCAGAACTTAATGAGTTAAACTTGCATTCAGAAAGAGTGTTTACAACTTCTTAACCTCCACTTATTACTCGACATATATATATAGACGTCAACTCTAACTTTTGAGAGAATCAAGAGTCAAGTCATCATCCCCTCTCAACAAAATTCACCTTATCTTGAAGGTCTAGAGCAAAACAATACCTCACCAAGTCAGAGAATGACGTTTTAAGAGAACTCAAGAATATTAATGTGAAGATAAGTCTCCTTCAATCCATTAAGGTTGTCCCTATCTACAATCGTAATATCCCGAAGGTAAGCCCTGCACATTGTTCTATTTTCTTATTTTGCTTTGTTGAGTTGGCATTAGGTTCCAGGTCCATAGACACTTGATGAGATGGATTTTATTTCAGTTGCAATAATAATAATAATAATGATGATTATTATTATTATAATTAATAATGGCACAACATGACAACAACATTGTTGTGGGGGTTTGGAATGTCTTGTGAGATGGGGTTGGGGTTAGGAGTTGCACCCTCCCGTAACATTACTCTTGCCTAACTAATTTCTTTAATTCCAGACTATGGGGGTCCAAAAACCATAATTAGTGTCATGCAAGCAAAATATGTGCCCTAGGTGAGAATATTCCTCACCTAATCAACAATGGGGCCCACTTTCACTTCATGCACTAGCCATGTGCCCTTCTTGACTCACGAAGTCATGATAGCGCCTATTTTGGTCAAGACATGCACCTAATTTGAGTCAGTGTTAGTTAATTTTAGTTAAATTGAATTTAATTGAGTTAATGGTAGTTAATTTTGAGTTAATTTAATTAATTTAAATGAATACCAGTTAAATTGAGACTTTGTTTAAGTTACATTAGTGAAACTAGATGTTAATTAAGTAATTGAAGGTTACCTTTAATTAATTAAGTGTCAAATATAGGAATTAGAACTAATTTCAAGTTATCTTGAGTGTATGGAAGCGCTCAAGGGAGAATTTGAGCCAGTCCTTGTGAAATTGAGTTATCTCCAATGCATGGGAATAATTTATGGGTGATTAAGAGTTAGTCAAGGGGTTTTTTGGAGCTAAATTGATGAATTGGAATTAACAATGCATGCGAAGTGTCTTTGTAGTGTTTTAGAGTCAGTCTCATTGAATTAAAATTCCTTAGTGAATACTTGAAAGAGTTAGTGAGTGGTGGTTAGGAAGCCCCAACGATTTGGGAGTCCTTCCTTAATGGTCTAGAGTCAGACTCTTGGAGGCAATTCGAGTTAGGAAAAAGGATCTGGATTACTGCAGGAAGTCATCCATTCATTATTGTGCAAGTTGAGGAGTGCATCAGAGATGGGATTTGAGGAAAGTACCGAATGCCAAAGTGAATTTTGGTTAAACTTACACAATTTTGGTGGTGATTCTGCTAATTCATCCAAGGGATCGGTGTTTTATGTTTTGATGGATACCCTGGGAGGGATCTAGAAGAGTCCATGGTTGTTTGTTGTATGTGAAGTGAATGCCCTAGTAGGGGTTCGACTTGTGTGCTATGTATAGCGGTATTTGGTTATGAATTTGAATGCTCTAGTGGAGGTTCGAATTGGTAATTTGGCCTTGAGGGTCAGAAGAGTTGATTTAAGAACCCACCCATCTGGAGAGGGGGATAATACTGAGTGGGGTTTTATTCCTAGTTGCGTTAGTACTTGAGGGAGAGGGGGATAATATTAGATTGGGTAACTAGGGGCTAGTGCTTTCAATATTTGAATGCTCAAGTGGTGGTTGAAATTGAGAAAGTGACCTAGGACGTAAATGGGTGTTTCGAGAGAGAGGGATAATATACAGAACTACTCGCCTCACCACTTGTATATATGTTCAATACATTCCCTAAAGCTTTGCAAATCCAGAAGTTGGCTTTTAGGGTGCAAGCCCCAAAAACGTGTGAGCCATAAACTCATCGTCCCACTCCGGTACTAACAAATGCTTAGAAGGAATTGAGCACGGAAATACACGTGTGTATTAACTCCCTTACCCTTGGGCCGCACTTCTATAATATTTCAATAATTCCTAAATAAGTCCTAGAAGATGCCCCTTGGGGGAAAAACTCATGTGGGGATTATCCCACATTCGAGCCGTGGTTGAGCCACCACTTGTATATATGTGCAATACATTCCCTAAAGCTTTGCCAATCCAGAAGTTGGCTTTTAGGGTGCAATCCCTGAAAACATGTGAGCCATAAAATCCTCATCCCACTCCGGTACTAACAAATGCTTAGAAGGAATTGAGCACGAAAATACATGTGTGTATTAAGTCCCTTACCCTTGGGCCGCACTTCTGTAATATTTCAATAATTCCTAAATAAGTCCTAGAAGATGCCCCTTGGGGAAAAAAAATCATGTGGGAATTATCCCACATTCGAGCCGTGGTTGAGCCACTACTTGTATATATGTGCAATACATTCCCTAAATCTTTGACAATTCGGAAGTTGGCTTTTAGGGTGCAAGCCCCAAAAACATGTGAGCCATAAACTCCTTGTCCCACTCCGGTACTAACAAATGCTTAGAAGGAATTGAGCACAGAAATACACATGTGTATTAAATCCTTTACCCATAGGCCACACTTCTATAATATTTCAATAATTCCTAAATAAGTCCTAGAAGATACCCCTTGGGGAAAAAACTCATGTGGGAATTATCCCACATTTGAGCCGCGGTTGAGCCACCACTTGTATATATGTGCAATAAATTCCCTAAAGCTTTTCCAATCCGGAAGCTAGATTTTAGGGTGCAAGCCCGGAAAACATGTAAGCCATAAACTCCTCGTCACACTCCGGTACTAACAAATTCTTAGAAGGAATTGAGCATGGAAATAAAAGTGTGTATTAACTTCCTTACCCTTGGACCACAATTCTGTAATATTTCAATAATTCCTAAATAAGTCCTAGAAGATGCCCCTTGGGGAAAAAAATCATGTGGGAATTATCCCACATTCGAGCCGCGGCTGAGCCACCACTTGTATATATGTGCAATACATTCCCTAAAGCTTTGCCAATATGGAAGCTGGATTTTAGGGTGCAAGCCCCGAAAATGTGTGAGCCATAAACTCCTCGTCCCACTCCAGTACTAACAAATGCTTAGAAGGAATTGAGCATGGAAATACATGTGTGTATTAACTCCCTTACCATTTGGCCGCACTTCTGTAATATTTCAATAATTCCTAAATAAGTCCTAGAAGATGCTCCTTGGGGAAAAAACTCATGTGGGAATTATCCCACATTCGAGCCGCGGTTGAGCCACCACTTGTAAATATGTGCAATACAATCCCTAAAGCTTTGCCAATCCGGAAGCTGGATTTTAGGGTGCAAGCCTCGAAAACGTGTGAGTCATAAACTCCTTGTCCCACTTCGGTACTAACAAATGCTTAGAAGGAATTGAGCCTTGAAATACAGGTGTGTATTAAATCCCTTACCCTTGGGCCGCACTACTGTAATATTTCATCAATTCCTAAATAATTCCTAGAAGATGCCCCTTGGGGAAAAAACTCATGTGGGAATTATCCCATATTCGAGCCGCGGTTGAGCCACCACTTGTATATATGTGCAATACATTCCCTAAAGCTTTTCCAATCCGGAAGCTGGATTTTAGGGTGCAAGCCCCGAAAACGTGTGAGCCATAAACTCATCGTCCCACTACGGTACTAACAAATGCTTAGAAGGAATTGAGCACATAAATACACGCATTTATTAACTCCCTTACCCTTGGGCCGTGCTTCTGTAATATTTCAATAATTCCTAAATAAGTCCTAGAAGATGCCGCTTGGGGAAAAAAATCATGTGGGAATTATCCCACATTTGAGCCATGGCTGAGCTACCACTTGTATATATGTGCAATACATTCCCTAAAGCTTTGCCAATTCAAAAGTTGGCTTTTAGGGTGCAAGCCACGAAAACGTGTGAGCCATAAACTCCTCGTCCCACTCTGCTACTAACAAATTCTTAGAAGGAATTGAGCACGAAAATACACATGTGTATTAACTCCCTTACCCTTGGGCTGCACTTCTGTAATATTTCAATAATTCCTAAATAAGTCCTAGAAGATGCCCCTTGCAGAAAAAACTCATGTCGGAATTATCCCACATTCAAGCCGCGGTTGAGCCACCACTTGTATATATCTGCAACACATTCCCTAAAGCTTTGCCAATCCGAAAGCTAGCTTTTAGGGTGCAAGCCCTGAAAACGTGTGATCCATAAAATCCTCGTCCCACTCCGGTACTAACAAATGCTTAGAAGGAATTGAGCATGGACATTCACGTGTGTATTAACTCCCTTACCCTTAGGCCGTACTTCTGTAATATTTCAATAATTCCTAAATAAGTCCTAGAATATGCCCCTTGGGGAAAAAACCATGTGGGAATTATCCCACATTCGAGCCGCGGTTGAGCCACCACTTGTATATATGTGCAATACATTCCCTAAAGCTTTGCCAATTCGGAAGGTGGCTTTTAGGGTGCAAGCCTCGAAAACGTGTGAGCCATAAATTCCTCGTCCCACTCCGGTAGTAACAAATGCTTAGAAGGAGTTGAGCACGAAAATACATGTGTGTATTAACTCCCTTACCCTTGAGCCGCACTTCTGTAATATTTCAATAATTCCTTAATAAGTCCTAGAAGGTGCCCCTTGGGGAAAAAACTCATGTGGGAATTTTCCCACATTCGAGTGGTGGTTGATACACCACTTGTATATATGCGCAATACATTCCCTATAGCTTTGCCAATATAGAAGCTGGCTTTTAGGGTGCAAGCCTCGAAAACGTGTGAGCCATAAAATCCCCATCCCACTCTGGTACTAACAAATGCTTAGAAGGAATTGAGCACGGAAATACATGTGTGTATTAACTCCCTTACCCTTGGGCCGCACTTCTGTAATATTTCAATAATTCCTAAATAAATCCTAGAAGATGCCCCCTGGGGAAAAAAATCATGTGGGAATTATCCCACATTCGAGCCACGGTTGAGCCACCACTTGTATATATGTGCAATACATTCCCTAAAGCTTTGCCAATCCGAAAGCTGGATTTTAGGATGCAAGCCCCGAAAACGTGTGAGCCATAAACTCCTTGTCCCACTCTGGTACTAACAAATGCTTAGAAGGTACTAACAAATGCTTAGAAGGAATTGAGCACAGAAATACACGTGTGTATTAACTCCCTTACCCTTGGGCCGCGCTTTTGTAATATTTCAATAATTCCTAAATAAGTTCTAGAAGATGCCCATTGGGGAAAAAACTCATGTGGGAATTATCGCACATTCGAGCCGCAGTTGAGCCACCACTTGTATATATGTGCAATACATCCCGTAAAGCTTTGCCAATCTAGAAGATGGCTTTTAGGGTGCAAGCCTCGAAAACGTGTGAGCCATAAAATCCTTGTCCCACTCCGGTACTAACAAATGCATAGAAGGAATTGAGCACGGAAATACATGTGTGTATTAACTCCCTTACCCTTGGGCCGCACTTCTGTAATATTTCAATAATTCCTAAATAAGTCCTAGAAGATGCCCCTTGGGGAAAAAACTCATGTGGGAATTATCCCACATTTGAGCCACAGTTGAGCCACCACTTGTATATATGGGCAATACATTCCCTAAATCTTTTCCAATCCGGCAGCTGGATTTTAGGGTACAAGCCCCAAAAACGTGTGAGCCATAAACTCCTCGTCCCATCTCGGTACTAACAAATGCTTAGAAGGAATTGAGCACATAAATACATGTGTGTATTACTCCCCTTACCCTTGGGCTGCACTTCTGTAATATTTCAATAATTCCTAAATAAGTCCTAGAATATGCCCCTTGGGGAAAAAATCATGTGGAAATTATCCCACATTTGAGCCACGGTTGAGCCTCCACTTGGATATATGTGCAATAAATTCCCTAAAGCTTTGCCAATCCAGAAGCTAGCTTTTAGGGTGCAAGCCCCGAAAGCGTGTGAGCCATAATCTCCTTGTCCCACTCCGGTACTAACAAATTCTTAGAAGGAATTGAGCATGGAAATACATGTGTGTATTAACTCCCTTACCCTTGGGCCGCACTTCTGTAATATTTCAATAATTCCTACATAAGTCCTAGAATATGCCCCTTGGGGGAAAAAATCATGTGGGAATTATCCCACATTTGAGCCGTGGTTGAGCCACCACTTGTATATATGTGCAATACATTCCCTAAAGCTTTGCCAATCCGAAAGCTGGCTTTTAGGGTGCAAGCCCCGAAAACGTGTGAGCCATAAACTCCTCGTCCCACTCCGGTAATAACAAATGCTTAGAAGGAATTGAGCATGGAAATACACGTGTGTATTAACTCCCTTACCCTTCAGCCGCACTTCGGTAATATTTCAATAATTCCTAAATTAGTCCTAGAAGATGTTCCTTGGGGAAAAAAATCATGTGGGAATTATACCACATTCGAGCCATGGTTGAGCCACCACTTGTATATATGTGCAATACATTCCCTAAAGCTTTTCCAATCCCGAAGATGGCTTTTAGGGTGCAAGCCCCGAAAACGTGTGAGCCATAAACACCTCGTCCCACTCTGGTACTAACAAATGCTTAGAAGGAATTGAGCATGGAAATACACGTGTGTATTAACTCCTTTACCCTTTGGCCGCACTTCTGTAATATTTCAATAATTCCTAAATAGGTCCTAGAAGATGCCCCTTGGG
The DNA here is from genome assembly GCA_001517045.1 of Pseudotsuga menziesii. Taxonomy (NCBI): domain Eukaryota; kingdom Viridiplantae; phylum Streptophyta; class Pinopsida; order Pinales; family Pinaceae; genus Pseudotsuga; species Pseudotsuga menziesii. The sequence goes on along the minus strand of LPNX010491234.1, from coordinate 272,265 downwards.
GAAAAAACTCATATGGGAACTATCCCACATTCGAGCCATGGTTGAGCCACCACTTGTATATATGTGCAATACATTCCCTAAAGATTTTCCAATCCGAAAGCTGGCTTTTAGGATGCAAGCCCTGAAAATGTGTGAGCCATAAACTCCTCGTCCCACTCTGGTACTAACAAATGCTTAGAGGGAATTGAGCATGGAAATACACATGTGTATTAAATCCCTTACCCTTTGGCCAAAGTTCTATAATATTTCAATAATTTCTAAATAAGTCCTAGAAGATGCCCCTTGGGGAAAAAACTCATGTGGGAATTATCCCACATTCAAGCCGCGGTTGAACCACCACTTGTATATATGTGCAATACATTCCCTAAATATTTGCCAATCCGGAAGCTGGCTTTTAGGGTGCAAGCCCCGAAAACGTGTGAGGCATAAACTTCTTGTCCCACTCCGGTACTAACAAATGCTTAGAAGGAATTAAGCACGGAAATACATGTGTGTATTAACTCCCTTACCCTTGGGCCGCACTTTTGTAATATTTCAATAATTCCTAAATAAGTCCTAGAAAATGCTCCTTGGGGAAAAAACTCATGTGGGAATTATCCCACATTCGAGCTGCGGTTGAGCCACCACTTGTATATATGTGCAATACATTCCCTAAATATTTTCCAATTCGGAAGCTTACTTTTAGGGTGGAAGCCCCGAAAACGTGTGAGCCATAAACTCCTCGTCCCACTCCGGTACTAACAAATGCTTAGAAGGAATTGTGCACAGAAATACATGTGTGTATTAACTCACTTACCCTTGGGCCGCACTTCTGTAATATTTCAATAATTCCTAAATAAGTCCTAGAAGATGCCCCTTGGGGAAAAACTCATGTGGGAATTATCCCACATTCGAGCCACGGTTGAGCCACCACTTGTATATATGTGCAATACATTCCCTAAATCTTTGCCAATTCGAAAGTTGGCTTTTAGGGTGCAAGCCCCGAAAACGTGTGAGCCATAAACTCCTTGTCCCACTCCGGTACTAACACATGCTTAGAAGGAATTGAGTACGGAAATAAACGTGTGTATTAACTCCCTTACCCTTGGGCCAGACTTCTATAATATTTCAGTAATTCCTAAATAAGTCCTAGAAGATGCCCCTTGGGAAAAAACTCATGTGGGAATTATCCCACATTTGAACCGCGGTTGAGCCACCACTTGTATATATGTGCAATACATTTCCTAAATCTTTGCCAATCCGGAAGTTGGCTTTTAGGGTGCAAGCCCCAAAAACATGTGATCCATAAACTCCTTGTCCCACTCTGGTACTAACAAATGCTTAGAAGGAATTGAGCACGGAAATACACGTGTGTATTAAATCCATTACCCTTGGGCCGCACTTCTATAATATTTTAGTAATTCCTAAATAAGTCCTAGAAGATGCCCCTTGGGGAAAAAACTCATGTGGGAATTATTCCACATTCGAGCCACGGTTGAGCCACCACTTGTATATATGTGCAATACATTACCTAAAGCTTTCCCAATCCGGAAGATGGCTTTTAGGGTGCAAGCTCCGAAAACGTGTGAGCCATAAAATCCTCGTCCCACTCCGGTACTAACAAATGCTTAGAAGGAATTGAGCATGGAAATACACATGTGTATTAACTCCCTTACCCTTATGGAGAGTGGTCCTTCATTCATTTGTGGATGATATCTTCATTCATTTGCAGACGATAATATCCTATTTGAGGATGGTGCTGCGGATAAGAACACTCTCTTGTTAATAGTGGTCCCAACACTTTTTGGTTGAGGATGGTCCTGCAGATGATAGTACTCTCATATGTTGAGTGGTCCTTCATTCAGTTGCAGATGAGATTCTACATTCATTTGAGGAAAAAAGTATCCTCCTTGAGGATGGTCCTGTAGACAAGAACACTCTCTTGTTGAGAGTGGTACTAGCACTTACCGACTGCGGATGGTACTACAAACGCTAGTGCTCTCATATGTTGAGTGGTCTTGCATTTAGTTGCGAATGAGATCCTGCAATCTTTTGTGGACGACAGTATCCTCCTGGAGGATGGTCCTACAGACAAGAAAACTCTCTTGTTGATAGTGGTCCTAGCACTTATCGACTGAGAATGGTATTGCATACGATAATATTCTCATATAGAGAGTGGTCCTGGATTCACTTGCAGACGAGTTCCTGCATTCAGTTGCAGATGATGATGTTCCAAGATTTAATTATGCCATGGGTGATTTAGCTCAGTATTTGTATACTCATAGTGTAGGTGATGCTTGAGATGATGCTAGAGATGGTGATTCTTGAGATGATGATGCTCGAGATGATGGTAGAGATGATGCTTGGGATGATGCCAGAGATGATGCTCAAGATGATGCCATAGATGATGATGCTTGAGACAATGGCAGAGATGATGCTCAAGATGATTCCAGAGATGATGATGCTTGAGATGATGGACGAGATGATGCTTGAGATGATTCCATAGATGATGATGCTTAAGATGATGCCAGAGATGATGATCGAGATGATTCCAGAGATGATGATGCTCGAAACGATGATGCTCAAGATGATACCAGATATCCATGATTATGATGTTCCATGGATGATGATGATGTTGATGTAGTTGTGAAAACTTCCTATGACATATAGATTCACCAGTCAGTTGTAAAGATATATTGTTGTAGAATACCTTCCTTGTTAAGAGGGGGTGTTAAAGAAATGTAACTATGGAAGATATTGTATTTTGTATTATTATTGTTACTACCCCTTTCAAAGATGTTGTTCCTCCGATTAGGGATTTCATTGATGTATTTGGTCATGTAAAGGATTGAGGTAAAACCTCAATTGTAAGTTGGGTCAATAGTACCACAAAAGTATTATAAAAATGTATTTTTGAGTCTCCCATGGCATGTCGGCCCTGGAAGCAAGGAGAATTCATACATGTTGGATTATTAGGCCTCTCAACTGTTTATTATAAATAGGAGAGGTGCCTCCCTCATTTGGACAAGAAGAACACTCAAGAAGTTGCACTAGAGAGAGAAGAAACAATCTATCTGGAGGAGAGGAAGCAGTCTAGTCTTATTCTTTGGATCTTACACTGTACTTGGTTGAAGTCTATATAGAGGAAGTTTTGTTGGGTTTTCTTCCCCATGAGGGTTTCCTAAGATAAATATTTGTGTTCTCTTTTGTTCCGCTGTGCTTTTTATTCTTTCAGAGATCCTTTTGTTTTGGTATAATAAATTTTAAAATCTTAACAAGTCTTACAAGGATTGAATTACGTTTGATGAACCTCAAATTCTAGATGAGACTATAAGTAAATACAATTATTGTTATGATCAAAACAAAAGAAAGCCAATATTCCACAACGCATGGAAGGACAAGAAGAAGGAGAATCTTGACTAAATGAGGAAAGGATTGAAGCCTCATCATTTCAGAGATCAACGAAGGGAGCCAATACAAGGTGAGATTAAACCAACAAAATTTGTAGGAGATAGCCAAGGGAGACCCTTCAATACCGGGGATGTGGAGAGGACCACTTTCTTAGAAATTGTACACATCATAATGAGAGTGCCAAACATGTTCACACATCTAAGAGGCCTAAATTGTGGGTGAGGTTGCAAGGACCATCCCTAGAATCTATACTACATTAGAGGAATTCCAAGCATACCATCAACCAATAATGGTTGAGGTTAAAGGTAATATTTCAAAGAAATCTATTTCTATTTTGATTGACCATGGGTCTACTCACAATTATGTTACTCATAGAATTGTTGATATTTTTGATTTTGAGAAAAGAAAGCATAATAAAACATGGTTGGTCCAACTATCCATTGGAACCAAGATAAACGTTGGTGAAGTGGCGGAGAAATGTACAATGAAGATGGATGGAATCTTCACATGGAAAAATATGAAGTGGTGGAGATAAACGTTTGTGCTTTTGAGAAAAGAAAGCATAATAAAAGATGGTTGGTCCAACTAGACATTGAAACCAAGATAAACGTTAGTGAAGTGGTGGAGAAATGTACAATAAAGATGGATGGAATCTTCACATGGACAAATATGAATATTTTTCCACTTAGTTCCTATGATGTTGCACATAAAGTTAAACTTAACTACTACAACAAGTATGACCTTTGGATGCATTGACGAAGAAGAAAACCCAAAAATAGTAAAGGGCATTCCAAAGTTGGTTTCTATTAGGCATATTTCAACCTCATAGCTAAAGAAATGCTTTATAAAATCTTGTCAATTGTATGGAACCCATGTATTAGATAGAGAAAAAAATGAAGTTTCCAAGTTCGAGGACTATCATGCTTTGCAAAAATTCAATGATGTGTTACTTGATTAAGTGCTAGGACTTCCTCCCAAGAGGCATATTGATTCACAATTGATATTTTTCTAGGATCTACACTAGCGGTACACAGCACCTTATATAATGAGTACCCCATAATTGCTAGAGCTAAAAATGCAATTGCAAGAGTTGTTGAAAAATAAACACATTTGGACATGTGTTTCTCCATGGCTAGAACTTGTGCTATTTGTGAAAAATAAGAATGTAACTCCTAGGTTGTGTATTGACTATAGGTAGTTGAATAAGTTTACGGTGAAAAACAAGTACCCTCTACCTCAAATTAATAACCTATGTGATCAAATGAGAGGGGCAAAGTTGTTTCCAAAGATTGATTTTGGGTCGGGATATGATCAAGTCATAATAAAGGAATATGACATGCACAAATAATGTTTAGAATGAGGTATGGACATTATGAGTTTGCGGTGGTTCCATTCGATCTCACTAAGAAACAACTACATTTACATGTCTCATGAATAGTGTTTTTGAACAAGTACTTGGATAAGTTTATGCTTGTTTTTTCTAGACGATATTCTTATTTATTATAAGAATGAATAGGAGCATGAAGAACATTTGAGAATCATTTTGCAAGTTCTAAGAGAACATAATTTGTATGAAAATATAAGAAACCATGATTTCTATCAAAACCCAATTCATTATTTGGGACACATTATTTTAGAGAAAGGAATATTGATGGATCCATAAAATAATGAGGCCATTATGAAATGGTCAACTCCAAAGAATGTAACATATGTGAGATCTTTTATTATTTTTGTTTGGTATTATGGGAGGTTCATTGAATGATTCTACAAGGTCACATAACCCATAACTTATTTGTAAAAGAAGAGAATACAATTTGAGTGGACACAAGAATGTCAGGTAAGCTTCCAACAGTCAAGGAAGCTTCTTACTAGTGCTTTAATTATGAAAATTGCAAATCCTTAAAAGAATTTGATGGTGTGCAATGAGGCATGTAAACAAAGAATTGGAGGAGTTCTTATACAAGACAATCATACGGTATGTTATGAGACAAGAAATATAAATGGACTTGAAAACAATTATGTTATCCATGATTAAGAGATTACTACCATAGTGCATGCTTTGAAAATGTGGATGCACTATTTGATGAGTAGGAAATTTAAAGCTTGGAACTAACCACTATGGTATGAAATATTTGTTTGAGTAGCCAACATTAAATGCAAGGCAAGCAAGATGGATGAAATTTTTATTTGAATTTGATTTTGAAATTAAACACATAAAAGAGAAGGGAAATAAAGTGGTTGATGCACTCAGCAAAAAAATGCATGTAATGGATGTGGAAGCCAATAGTGTTTGACAAACAGATTTAAGGCAAATGATTGTTAATTCCCTTGTTGAAGATGAACATTATGTGCAAATAAAAGATAAATTAAAACAACATAATTTGGAAAAGAGATATGAAGGTTATTATTTGGAGGATGATGGATTTATTACTTCTAAAAAAGAATGCATATTCCTAATGTTGAAAATTGCTATGGATGAAATCCATAAAATACCATATTTTGGTCATCGAGGATACTAGAAAAAAATTGCTACAACAAGGAAGAAATACTTTTGGCTGGGAATACAGAAATACAATGATGAGAATATTTCTAGATGTATGAAATGATAACAAGTTAAGGTTGGACATCAACACACAACAATTTTATTACAACCTTTGCCAATTTTGGAATGGACATGGGAAGTGATTACCTATGGTTTTTTTAGAGGGTTACCAAGTAATTTAAGGAAGCATGATTCTATCATGGTTGTGGTGGATAAATGATATAAGGTGACACATTTTATTCCAGTTAAATCTACTTATAATACTGATGAGATAACAAAGATATTTATGAAAGAAATATTCAAATTGCATGCTTTACCCAAATCAATTGTATTCAATCGAGATATAAAATTTACTTATAACTTTTGGATACGAATTTTTGTAGGTTTGGGTACAAAGTTGAATTTTAGTACTGTCTACCATCCACAAACATATGAGAAAACATAAAGAATAAATCAAATGATTAAAGACAAGCTTTGCATGTATGTGATGAACAAACGATCCAAGTGGGAGGATTATCTACACTTGGCATATAACAATGAACTTTAAACATAATTTAGAATTAGTCTATTTGAATAATTGTATGGTAGAAGGTGTTGGGAACTAGTGAGTTGGGATCTAGTGAACAAAATTGTTCTCAAGTCATAAATGCTTAGGGAAATGGAACAAGAACTTGCAAATATTAGGTATAATTTGAAGGTGTTAAGAACCCGTGTCAACCCCCCTCTTTATTTTGTTGGTATATTTTGTCAGATGCATATGCTTTGTAATTCGTCCCATTAGTATGATGTATTATCACACATTCATGGGGAGTAAGTAATAGTTGTTAAGTCGTCTAGTTAATAGGTTGCATTATCCTACATTCATGTGGAGTAATAGTTGTTTAGATTAGACTTAGTATATAAGTATGTGTTGAGGCAAATGAAAGCATCGAAGAGTTATTTTGTATTGAGCTTGCTCAAAGGAGGTTGCCTCCTTGAAGTGGGCAGCGATCAATAAAATCTCTTTTGTGCTCTAATATTTTTGTTATATCTTACATTTTGATTGTTCATTGCAAGAGGTTCTCCACATCTTGTATCAGAGCACTTTCTTGGGCTCGTTGGGTGGAATTTTGGGAATTTTTTTTTTGTCGTGCTTCTTGGCGCTGTGAGCCTTACAGTTGTTCTTCTTCTTGCAGTAATATTATTCATCCGGATCATGGATTAAACCCTATCCGTTTAACTGTGGGAAGTACTTGGGCATAACCCAAAAACTCATTGTGAGGAGTACCATAGGAACCCTGAAGTAGCTGGCCATTGAGAGGACCTGCCAAGTGAAAAGGGCAACGACCCCCACTAGATTGACTAGATTCCCATCCGTGAGGAAAACCAAAGAACTGTTGTTTTTGGCCAAGCGATTAGCAGTTTTACCTGCGCCGTGAAGTGAGGGGTACTGCTCCAATACTCAAGCCTGAGACATCCTTGGTGGTCAAGTGACTACCTTTGAACCAATAGGAAGCCGAATATACCTGGGGTCCATCTCTATTTACAGTTGATAACGTGCATAATTTTAGAATTGTCACAGATCATTTACTCCATTTCCTGTTGATAAAACATAGCTTTTAGCACCACCATAGATCAGTTCTTTTAACCATATCTTCCTTGATTTAGCTCTGTTTCCCTTGAAATTTCACTGTCACCCCCGCAATACCATTCTGCATATTCCTTAATTGAGGACCCTATCCCCAATTTCACTTCTTCAAGGCCGAAATTCCATATTTGTCAATTTTTAGAGTTTGTCATAACTTCTCTGATTCTCACCCAATCCCCTTCAAATTTTTTCACGGTGTTTGTTTTCCATTTATGATTCATTGTTCCTCTCTGACAAATTTTCCAATTCCTTCATCCCACCTTTGAAATTCACATTTTCTGATTCTTGTCCCTAAAAAAGTGTCCAAAACCCCGTAAAACCCCAATTACCCCCCCAAATTTTTCCCAAATCAAAACTCTCCTTTTCTAAAATCCTATCCATTTTTTGTTTTTCTACCCATTACACCTGCCAAAAAAAAAAACCAGCTTATGGTTGTCACCCCCAAACTTGAGGATCTAGATCAAAAATTTCTTGGCCTCCATCTTCAGCATTCACCCATGAACAACTGTCGCTAGCCTGAGTCTTCTACAGACACTAGGTTCTCATCGTTTAACAACTTTCGTGGGCTGAAGCTAGATTTTCCTCGCTTCAATGGTGATGATCTGACTGGATGGATTTATAGGGCAGAACAATATTTCAGTCTGCATAACACTTTTGATGTCAATAAAGTCCCCCTTGCATCCTTTCATTTGGAACATGAAGCACTTCAATGGTTCCATTGATACATCAAGGCTCATGCCAAGCTAAGCTGGACAGATTTTTCCCAACTCCTCTTGCAACAATTTGATCTTAGTGCTTTTGATGACTTGACAGGAGCACTCACCAAACTTCGCCAAGATGGCACTGTGTGGGAGTATCAAACAGAATTTGAGAAACTCGTCAATCACACTGAGGGATTGCCTGATGCATTCTACCTTAGTTGTTTTATCAGTGGTCTGAAGGATGCACTACACTCTGAGGTTAAAATGTTTTGCCCCAACACAATGATGGAAGCCCTCGGGTTGGCTAAGCTAGAAGAGGACAAGATCCGGGCTCAACAACACTCCAAATCCACTCTTGTTCCATTCAGACCTATGGTTCCTCAAAGAACCCAAAATCCGCCAGCTCCTAGAACCACTCCTATCAAGCATTTGTCTGAAGCAAAGATGCAGGAACATCAGGAAAAAGGGCTTTGTTATAATTGTGATGATAAATTCACCTGGGAACATAGATGTGTTGAGCAAAAGCTCTATCTCTTGGATGTGGATTCTCCACTCGCACCTGAAATTTTTTATGATGCTCAGGATCCCACAGATGATGATGGTGACATTCAACAACTTCCTGCTCCAGAGAACCAACCAGAGACATCTCTCCATGCCTTAGCCAGAGTCACCACCCCACAAACCATGCGGTTCAGAGGGTTCTTCAAAAAACTCCCTCTTACAATACTCATTGATTCTGGTAGCACTCACAACTTGATGGACCCGAGGATCGCCAAACAGGCTGATTGTTTCATCCATCCTTGCTCCAGCTTTGAAGTCATGATTGCCAATGGGGGCACCTTACCTTGCAAAGGGAAGTGTCGTAATGTGCGCATATCTATGGGGGATTATAAATTGCGCTTTGACATGTTTTCCTTGCCCTTAGGCGGATGTGATGTGGTTTTGGGCCCTTCATGGTTACGCACACTTGGACCCATTTTATGGGATTTTGCTGAAATTTGGATGCAGTTTTCAATCAATGGTACGAAACACACATTGCATGGCTGACAACCAGGGTCTCTCAACCTCATCAGTTTGTATCACATGGAAAAGTTCTTAAGAAAAGTTCACATGGTGTCATCGCTCAGCTCCCTTTCATTTAGATGCAACCTTTAGCAGTCTCAACTACTCCATCGGATCTCCAACAAATTTTGGATAGATATACATGTGTGTTTGCTGAGCCAGTGGGATTTCCATCTTCCCGACCTGAGGACCATCGTATTCCACTCCTTCCTGGAAGTGTCCCTCCCAACATTAGGCCCTATTGCTACCCATTTCACCACAAGATAGAAATTGAGATGCTTGTCCACGACTTACTAAAGCAAGGTGTTATTTTCCCTAGCACTAGTTCCTTCTCTTCACCGGTCCTTCTAGTCCGGAAAAAATATGGGTCATGGCACCTTTGCATCGACTTTCGAGCACTTAATCACGTCACAACCAAGGATAAGTTTCCAATTCCTGTTGTTGATGAGCTTCTGGATGAGCTCCATGGTGCTCATTTTTTTTTCAGGTTGGATCTTCATTCTAGGTATCACCAAATTCAGGTCCATGCAGATGATATCTCTAAAACAACTTTCCACACACATGATGGCCATTATGAATTTTTGGTCATGCCATTTGGCCTCACAAATGCCCCTTCCATGTTCCAAGAATTGATGCATAAAATATTTCGGCCCTACTTGCGAAACTTCATTCTGGTCTTCTTTGATGATATCCTCATCTATAGTAAAACCTGGGCTGAGCATCTCCAACATCTAGATCTTGTACTGCAACTTTTCTATGATCATCATCTCTGTGCCAAACAATCTAAATTTGTTTTTGGGTGAAAGGAAGTAGAGTATCTTAGGCATATTGTTTTAGCACAAGGGGTTTGTGTCGATCCTGCCAAAATTGATGCCATGAAAAATTGGCCACCTCCTCAGACCTTGAAGAGCCTTTGTGGGTTTTTGGGACTTACTGGCTACTATCGCTAGTTTGTCAAGGATTATGGGAATATTGCAGCTCCATTAACAACTCTACTAAAAAGGATGCTTTTGCATGGACACCTGCTGCTGAGTGTGCATTTGAGAAACTGAAACAAGCTATGTGTACCACACTTGTTCTAGATATGCCTGATTTTTCCAAGCCCTTCACTATTGAGAGTGATGCTTGTGACAATGGACTTGGTGCTTTCCTCCTCCAAGATGAACATCCCATTTCATTCACTAGCAAATCCTTGTTTGGTAAGAATTTATCCGCCTCTACATATGAGAAGGAAATGATGGCTATTTTTCATGTCGTACAAAAGTGGCGTCCATACCTCTTAGGGAATCATTTCTGCATCAATACTGATCACCAGAGTCTAAAATATTTCCTGGAACAATGAGTCTCATCCCCAACACAACAAAAATGGGTTAGCAAACTCATGGGTTATGACTACGAGATCACTTACAATAAGGGTAAGGACAATCTTGTGGCAGATGCTCTTTCCCGCACATTTGATGACCATGCTTCTCTTTTAGCTATTTCTATGCCTATTCCAAATTGGTTACAATCTATTTAGCAAGGCTATGTAAATGACTCTTCCTTATCTCAAATCATCCAACAGTTGGCTAGTAATCCTTCTCTTGTACCGCATTACTCTTGGGATGCTTCTTCTATGAGATACAAGGGTCGCTTAGTGCTTCCCAAGAGCACAGATCTTCACCAGGCTGTCTTCTATGAACTCCATGCTTCTCCAGTGGCAGGGCACTCTAGGTTCCTAAAAATGTATGAGTGAGCACGACGTAACTTCTTTTGGAAGGGAATGAAATGGGAAATTCAATAGATGGTTTCTGAATGTGATACCTGCCTGCGCCACAAGGGTGAAACTACACTCCTCCTCGGCTTGCTCGAACCCTTGCCCATCCCTACAAGGATTTGGATAGATATTTTGATGGATTTCATCGATGAGATCCCTAAATCTGGAGGGAAGACCGTAATCTTGGTTTTGGTTGATCGACTCTCCAAATATAGTCATTTTTGTGCTCTTAGCCATCCATATACTGCCTCCTCAGTCGCACAGATTTTCAAGGACCAGATATTCCGTCTTCATGGCATTCCTTCTTCCATTGTCTCAGACCATGATGCAACTTTCAAAAGTTATTTTTGGACCGAACTCTTTCGCCTCACTGGAACTAAACTGAAAATGAGTTCAGGATATCACCCATAAACATATGGTCAAACTGAAGTCACCAACAAATGCTTGGAAACTTATCTTCGTTGCTTCACCTCTGAACAACAACATCAATGGGAAAAGTGGCTCCCTCTCCCTGAATGGTGGTACAATACTTCCTACCATACTGCATCTAAAATGATTCCATATGAAGCTATTTATGGACATCCACACCCAGTGCTCCTTCCATACACCCCCCATAGTTCACCAGTTCCGGAAGTTGACATGGTTCTGTGCAACCGTGATCGGATTCTTCGCATTCTACAAGAGAATCTTCACATGGCAAGAAATCGCATGAAGCAACAAGCTGATCAATACCATTTTGAGCATACCTTTCAAGTTGGTGATATGGTTTTTCTTTGTTTGCAGCCTTACAAGCAATCCTCCCTGAAAATCAAAGGGCATCAGAAGCTGGCTCCAAAGTTCTATGGGCCATATAAAGTTCTTTAGAAGATTGGGTCTATTGCTTATAAATTGGAACTTCCTCCTTCTTCTCGAATTCACCCAGTCTTTCATGTCTCTTGTCTCAAGAAAGTGATTGGCACCAACATCAGAGCACAAACTATTTTACCAGAGCTGGATACAGAAGGATCCATCATTTTGGAACCAGAGGCCATCCTCAATAAGCACACTCGTCAGCTTCACTCTCAGGCCATCATAGAGGTCTTAGTTCAGTGGCACGCCATGCAACCAGAGGATTCTACATGGGAACCGCTCCTTCATATTCAACAACAATTTCCACATCTAAAGCTTTGAGGACAAAGCTTTTTCTAAGAGGGAGGGGATGTTAAGAACCTGTGTCAACCCCCCTCTTAT
>LPNX010491234.1:166054-259914 GCA_001517045.1 Pseudotsuga menziesii | reverse complement strand
ATGATGTATTATCCCACATTCATGGGGAGTAAGTAATAGTTGTTAAGTCGTCTAGTTAATAGGTTGCATTATCCCACATTCATGTGGAGTAATAGTTGTTTAAATTAGACTTAGTATATAAGTATGTGTTGAGGCTAATGAAAGCATTGAAGAGTTATTTTTTATTGAGCTTGCTCAAAGGAGGTTTCCCCCTCGAAGTGGCCCGCGATCAATAAAATCTCTTTTGTGCTCCAATATTTATGTTATATCGTGCATTTTGATTGTTCATTGCAGGAGGTTCTCCACAGAAGGTAGCCCATGATGGCCATAAAAACTATGTAGATAAGAATATAATGCATAGGGAATTTAATGTCGAGGATCATGTTTACCTCCGAATAAGGCTAAGGAAGAGTTCCTTGAAACTTTAAAGTTTTTCCAAGTTGTCACCAAGATATTGTGGCCCATTTGAAGTTTTTTAGAGGATAGGTCCAATTGCATATAGATTTGCATTACTTACTAACACTAGATCTCATAATGATTTTCATGCTCTTTGATTAAGAAATATGTACATGATCTTGACCATGTGATTGATTGGGATTTAATCTAGGTGGAATTCAAGGAAGAGTTCCAAACATAGATACTATACATCCTCGATATGAAAGTGACATTGCTCCGGAACAGAGCCATCGAACAAGTAAATGTGCAGTCGAAGAACTTTGGTCATGATGAGATTACATGGGAGCTGGAGGATGCCATGAGAGAGTCATATCTAGTTTTATTTTGATTTTGAGGAAACATTGAGGATGATATTATTCCAAGTGGGAGGGAACTGTAATATCCCCAAAATTGACCCTTGGAATAGTATTAAATTAAATTATGTAGATGATGTAAATACACTAGTATGGATTCATAGTACAATACTCAAGGTCAATGCTCGATTAATGAATGGATAGGAATGTATAATTTAAGTATTTATATGTGCACCATATGGTCGGCTTGTTATGGAGACTCAAAGCTATGTAAACATGATGTTGAAAAAATAATATAAATGATCTAAGATGGATGTGTAAAGAGAACTATAGGGGATATGACTACATTAGAGGGGAATAGGAAAGGGGGAATATGGGAGATTAAATCCTATTTTTCCAAGTGTTATCCTTAGAAATAATCTATTTTTTTCCATGTGACTCAAATGATCCAATTACTTCATGTTGACTTATTAAATCCAACCATTGAATGCATGTGCAAGGTTGCTGAGAAAAGTCTTCTCTATAGTTATGAAAGCACGGGGTGAATTTAATTCTATGAATTTAAGAGTCCTTCCTTCCATGGTCAGAATTAATATTAACTATATTTTCACCAACCCTCTCGTCTCCTTTGGATACTATCACCCATTTTCCATGCAAATTTTTACACTATGTAGAATATTCATGCTATGGTCTCCATTGTCAATAACCAGACTGTGAAGTTGACCATAAATTAACATTGTGAAGGGAAAATTGCACACATTAAAGTGGAAATGAAGGGTGTAGGTGCAGTGATACTTAACCCATAATTTTGCATCACAACAACGATATATAACACTTCAAAAGAAACCAAAAGACATCCACCATAAGAATAACGCCAACATATAGAGAACCCTTAAGGTAGGGTAACACCATCAAATACTGCTTAAGGAAGGAATCAATCATCAAGACACACTTGTACAATAGCAATCTTCAACATGATGAACACAATGATACTCATGTCTATTTATACTTTCTCATGGGTATCTTTAGGGGTTTATGCCTTATTATTATATTATTTCTTCTAACTAACCCCCAACCATCAAGTGGATCATATACCATTATTAATGACTACATTACATTAATTATTCCCATTTGGTACCCATTACATATATTATTTCCATTTAGGTACCCATTACATCCTTTATTCCCCTTGGATACCTTCCTAGGTACCCCAAATTATCCTCCCCTAGGTATATAACATCACACCCCCCTAAAAAATGTTTCTCCCTCGAAACATGGGATGAATACACATAATAATATTGACTAACCCCCAACCATCAAGTGGACCATATACCATTATTAATGATCGCATTACATTAATTATTCCCATTTGGTACCCATTACATATATTATTTCCATTTAGGTACCCATTACATCATTTATTCCCCTTGGATACCTCCCTAGGTACCCCAAATTATCCTTCCCTAGGTATATAACATCACACCCCCCTTAAAAATGTTTCTCCCTTGAAACGTGGGACGGATACACATAATAATATTGACTAAGAAACTTAGTCAAATGATACCAAGAATGTGCATCCATCCATCTGAGTGGAATGTGAACACATGGTCTGACGAATTCATGTCTTCCTTGATCTTGACTTGTGCTCTTGTGGTTTCAAGATGATGTTGCAATTATTTGGTATCTACTTGTATTGCTTGTAGTCTTCCATGCATCTCCATATTGCTTTATTCTCTGGTTTCCTTGTGGTCCATTGTAGTTTTTCTGGTGCTCCCAACTTGTCCTCAATGATTGTTGCTGCTCAAAGTAGTGTGGGTGGTGATATGTCGCAACCTGAACAATGAGAGCCTCTTTCTCTGATTTCATAACATGTGATTCCTTGGAATCATGTAGCTCCTCAGATTCTTCTTCTTGTATATTCCTTGCTTTAGAATTTTCTTCATGGGATTCTACAGTATCTTCTTCTGATTCCACCATAGACTCATCATCTGATGTGACATATGCTGCAATTGGTTCCCTTGCAAATACTTCATCCTGTTCCTTCTCAATCTATTTTTGTGGTATAAGAAACATATATTGCAATGCAATTTTATTCTTATTGTACAAAAGCTTTAGAAACTTCTTTTCTACATTAATATTAAATGTACCCACTAATTGCATCCACGGATATCCCCAAAAAACATCCACACCATCCATATCTAAAGAATAAAATTATGAATGCAACACATATTTATCCATAGAAATATTCAAATCTTTAAAAATTTCAAAATTTTCACCATCAATGTGTGTGCTTTTAATATGCTTGGCAGGAAATTGCAATTTTTTGGCCATATTAACATGGATAAAATTGTGTTTGAAACTAGGGCTAATAGAAACAAGAACATTCTCATTTTGAATACATCCATGAACTTTCAAGATAGAAAATAAACCTTTGTGTCCCACTTGGTATTTGTTCTTGGCATGAGACCACTTATCTAAAAATACTTGTTCAAATTATTCATCAGAAAGTGCTTCCATCTTTCTAGAGTCAAGTGAGTACCACCATACTTTAGCATCATCTTTGAAATAAGAATTATCCAAAGTAACCATGAATTTTCCCATTTTGATTTGCAGTTTTTTATAATTTCTTCAATACTAGAACCATCATTATTTCTGGTAAAATAAAAACTTCACATTTTTTTTAAACCCGTAAATAGAGCTATGGTTTTACAAAAATCACTTACCTCTCCTCCTTGTAGCTAGGGTTTTGAGGTGAAAAATTTAAAATGAGCATAACTTGTTTCTGGAATAGGAACAACTACTCTGCATCTACCTACACAATCAAAACAAAAAACTAGTCACCCCATCAAAATATATTTGCTTTGCAATTTTTCACAGTGGTCACCAAAATTCTTAAAAATAGTTGATTTTAAATCAATGATATCTCCACTTTATGAAATCCAAATGAGTTGAATTCTTTTTTGAAACTACATTTTTTTGTGAGAGAAATTCAAATCTACAACCTATTTCCTCTGAATCTACAAAAAAATTTAGAAATTGATGTGAAAGTCACCGCCCAATTTTTCCCTAGTTTTCCAAAAAAGAAAAAAAATACTCACTTGTCCCAAAGAAAGAGCTCTGATACCACTTGTAATGATCCTTAACCCAAAAAATTGCATCACAACAAAGATATATAACACTTCAAAAGAAACAAAAAGACATTCACCATAAGAATAACGCCAAGATATAGAACCCTTAAGGTAGGGTAACGCCATCAAATTATCCTTTAGGAAGGAATCACTCCTCAAGCCATGCTTGTACAATAACAATATTCAAAATGACTAACACAATGATACTCATGTCTATTTATAATTTCTCATGAGTATATTTAGTGGTTTATGCTTATTATTATATTATTTCTTCTAACTAACCACCCAACCATCAAGTGGACCATATACCATTATTAATGGCCACATTTCATTAATTATTCCCATTTGGTACCCATTACATATATTATTCCCATTTAGGTACCCATTACATCCTTTATTCCCCTTGGAATTTAAGAGTCCTTCCTTCCTTGGTCAGAAGTAATATTAACTGTCTTTTCACCAATCCCCTCATCTCCTTTAGAGACTATGACTCATTTTCCATGCAAATTTTTACACTGTAGAGTATTCATGCTATGGTATCCATTTTCAATAACCAGACTGTGAAGTTGACCATAAATTAATGTTGTGAAGGGAAAATTGCACACATTAAACATGAAAAGGAAGGGTGTAGGTGAGCCTTTACCCATTGTGTATTTGGTTGTCATGGACACTTGAGAAGCCATGAATTGATCTTACATGAGGTTTCCCAATATCATACAATAGGTTGGATTCTTGTTGCACACATTGGTAAGCACTATAAGTGTTGGATTTTCTAAGGGAATAGTGGAGCAATGAAGGAAGATGCCTTCCTTGTGTTGTTTGGGGTAGTATAAGAGAGTTCCATGGATGGGATGGCTGAATAAGATTCATGTAATTTCTTAGTGGCGAGCAGTTTGGATAAGCACAAGATCAAATGGGTTTTGGGATAAGAGAGAATATTATAGGAGTTTCCTTCACCCTTGTGTCCTCATATCCCAACTTGGGGGTGGTATGTGTAGATGATACCTATGTTTGGGCAGAAAATCGCTCTTACACTACTAGTTGTTTAGAACTTATTATTTTAGAAGATAATTATTCTCTTTGTCTCTACATTTGAAATGATTTTATTTACTTTCTATGATTAATATTCTTTTCTATGAATGATGTGTGTATGGATAGTGTTTTAAATCTGTTATGTTTTATGTTTATGCACATGCATTTCTTATTTTATGTTGTCCATGGGAGGATTAAAATAGTTTTGAATGCGAATTATGGGAGTCAATGGGATAGAATTTAGAAACACACAATTCGTAATTACTCCCTCCTAGAGTCAGAATGATGGATGCGGACATTACAATTGTTCTACAAACATTACCACAAAAGTCTATCATTTGCTTCTGATTTAGCTCCCTTTTTTTCTCCGAGTCAATGTTTTAATGTATTTTTCTTCATTATCAAGGAAAATTTAATTCTATTTCATGGGATGGCACATTTTTTGGATTTTTTAGTGCCTAATTTTTTAGGTCAGCTGTAAAGTCAGAACTAAATAACACCATTTTAGTGACATTTTTAGTGTTGGATTTAGTGTTGAATTTTTCTTCTTTCATTGTAAGATTCGTTAGCACTGGGGTTTTATTCCCTTTTAGTGCCAATTTTTGCTTCGTTTTTAGCACAAGGTTTTTCTCCCTTTTTAGTGTCAGGTTTTTCCCTTGATTTAGTACTAGATTTAGTGCAATATTTCCTATGTAAGGAAATGAAAGTGAGGATAAATTTTCAAAAAACAATTTAAGAGCGAATATTTTCAAAATATAACTTAAGAGAAATCAAGGGCTAAAATTAAGCCACTTGTATCTATCCTAACGTGTGTAAGGGTATTTTTGTTATTTTAATTAAAATTTCTTATTTTCCCTCACAAAAGCCCCTCACTCTTTCATTCTTTTCTTATTTCCTGTCTTGTCTTTCTCTCTTTCTCTCTTCCCATCTTCTTTTTTGTTGCAGGTTTAGGGTTTCATGCATGGAGGCTAAGGTTTCATGGAGGAATATTTGTGACAAAGCTAATGGATTCTCCCTTACCTTATCCTCCTTCCTTCTTCTTATAATTTTCTTTACTTAATAGATTTGTTAATGTTTATTGTTTCTTGTTGTAGGTTTAGGGTTTCATGCACGGAGGCTATGGTTTCATGGAGGAACCTCCATGAACAAGGTTATATCTTTTCCATTTCTTTCTTTTTTACTTTGTTTTTTCTTTATTGACTTATTTATTTTTATTGCTACTTTTTTGTTGCAGATCTCATGGAAGAAGAAGAAGAAAAACAAGATATTGGGGGGTTCGTTTAATGTGCAAATCCAATTCATGGATGTGGCCTAAGGAAGGCAGTTGCACTCCTGTAAGGAGATCTAGGTTCAAATCATGGTTCCCATCTATCTATGATTACTTACTTTCCCCTTAATGTTACATGCTAGCATTTATCTCATATATGCACAATTCACTTGTTTTCATGATAGGTTAGGCAAGTTTCAATTCATATTTTCATTTTTAATGGCATATTTTTGTGGGAATGTAGGTCAAGTAGAGTTCTTTCCTTTTGGAAAGCGATCTAGGTTAAAATCCCAACATTCCCTTTCCATTTTCCATTTTTGTTTTCATTTTTTTACCATTTCCCATTTGAGTTTTTGTAAATTTTAATTTGCACTAGGTTAATCTATTTTATTTTAGATCTACAATTCAAGGGAAATTTTTTGTGGGAATTTAGCCCAGGTAGAGCTATTTCCTTTTGAAAAATGATCTGGGTCCAAATCCCAACATTCCCTTACCATTTCTCGTTTCAGTTTTATTTTTTTTTACCATTTTCCATTATTATTTATGTAAATTTTAATTTACAGAGGCGTTATCTTAAGCGTTGAAGCTGGTGCTAAAAAGGGAGTGAAACTTGATACTAAAAAGGGATTGAAACTTGATTCTAAAAGGGAGCAATACCTAATTCTAAAAATAAAGCAAAACCTGATGCTAAAAAGGGATAAAAACTTGACACTAAAAAGGGATTGAAACCTGGTGCTAACGAATCAAATGCCAAAAAGGAAGCAAAATTTAATGGTAAAATTAGTGCTAAAGTTAACATAGTTTCAAAATTTTATGTATCATTGGATTTAGAGTTCACTAGTGAATCCAAAATCAGGAAAAATGCACTACAACTAGACGCAAAATCGTATGCTATTGTCCTTTTTTGTTGTAGTGAAACTAAAACAAACTCAATGGGTACCCACTTCTCCTAAGTATACTTTAGCTAGTCACATATGGTGCATACATAGGTTGTAGGATATCAGATATGACCATCACCAATGACCAATCTCATAAAATACTAACTCTTTACCCCCTTACAAAGACCTTTAATTGATACATAGGAACCTATGTGGATAGAAGATGGCAAGAATATGTTCAAATCATTGTCCATACAATCCTTACCATAGATATTTCCCTTGCACTTAAGGACCCTAATGAGGACATAATAATTTTCAATTATATGCAAACCACATCTTCTATTTCTATTAAAATCTAAGAATGCAAGAACAAAGAAGTAGAAGAAGATGATGCAAAATTTACCAATGTGAATTAGGATTACTGACAAAAGTCATTCTCTTCTAATATCAAGTAATAAATAATCAAAACCATATACCCAACATAACTCTTGAAATGACCAGCTAATCAAATTATGTTCAAGAGAAACAACTGCTAGAAATAATTTGGAAACATAGCCCAACCTTTGCGTAGGACTACAAAAACATGCAAGGAATCCATCTTGATATTTGCACCCACCATATATGATAATAAAAATGATTCCATGCCTATTAAAATAACTCAAATAAGGATGAATCTAGTTCACTGAAATAAATTGTGCTGAGTAGAGTTTCAAAAAGCCTTGGAAGCCAATTTTACCTATCTTATCTTCGATAGTGAACGTGTGTCTAATCATAATCCTAAATAAAGGAGGAAAGTGATGGATATGTGTAGATTGTAGAGAAATCAACAAATCCACAAGAAAGAATGATTTCCCTTTTCCTTTCATTGATCATGTATTAGATGCTTTGGGTACTTTTCCTTTCTAGATGGGTTCAATGGGTATAATTAGATCCAATTCTACTAAGAGGAATAAGACAAGACAAGTTTTACTTTCCCCTAAGGGACATTTTCCTATTTGGTGCTACCCTAGTAAAATGTACTTTTCCTTTATAGATGGGTTCAATGGATATAATTAGATCCAATTATGCTAAGAGGAGTAAGACAAGCCAACTTTTACTTTCTCCTAAGGGACATTTACCTATTTCCCCTACAACCTTTCAAAGAGTTGTAATGTGTATTATTTTCTAGATTCTCCATATGATAATGCTGAGATCTATATGGATGAGTTCATTTCCTATGGAAATACATATAGGAACCCTTATCTAGTTTGGAACATGTCCTTAAACTAGGAATGAAATTATCTTTGAACAATGATAAGTGTTTTATGCTCATGAGTAAGGGTATAGTCTTAGGCCATCATGTTTCTCCTAGTGGAAAGGAGCTGGACTCATCCAAAATGACAACCATCCAACATCTACTAATGTTAGAAAATGTGATCCTAAACTTCAACTTAGGGATGTATTTTAAGAAATAAATTATTTTGTATATGGTCACTTAGCACACTCACATTATTATGTGATTGGGTGTCCATGTTAGTTTTAGAAACTATATTTATAGTTATAGAAATTGAGTTATTTATACTCACTTCCATTTGATCTGAGGTTGATTTTGGCCCTTAGTCCTCACATCTACAATCATCCATGTTGGCTTGTTGGATTCAATCCACTAGATATATGAAGATATTGATGCAAAGGGGTGCGAAAAGCATTTGACTTGAGTTATAACTTGTGAGCATTTAAGAGAGCGACAATCATGCACTACCTATAGCCCATGAACATACAAATATTATGACTTGTAAAAGGGTTTGTTATGAGATTTATGAATTTCCACTCGAATCGAAGCAAGGTCTTGGTGTAAGATATTTTAATCTTATCAAATCAGGTTTTTATGTAACTAATTAGAATCAAGCAATGATTACACATAAGATCACACTTATTCTTGAAGGTGCCTTGAATTGATAAAGTGACTAGCATGAAAATCGTCAAGTTTTAACTCAAGTGAAGTTGGATTTTTGTTGTTGGTGTTTATAGCTTCGTGAGGTATCCTCACAAGACTTTCCAACAAAAGAAATAATAAACAATTATTATTATACCTTAAATGTGAACAAGTATAAATAAAGTACACGTCGGTTCCAGGAAAAGTGGAAAAGTCACCCATGAAACAAGTGTAATAACGGACTTCTCATTCATTTTCATCAATAAATTTGCATCAAGTGATCAGGTTTAGTGCAGAAGAGGAAGAGATGGACACAACAACAAAAGAAGGCTAATTGTGGGTTTAATATCTTTGGGATTATTTTGTATACTTGTATCTTGAACTAATTCTCTCATAAGAAGGTTGTTGGGTTTTATTCCTTTGAGTAGAAGGGTTTCCCAGGATATAAAATTTTGTGTCTCTTTTTTTATGTGCATGGTTTATTCTTTTAGTGATCCTATTTATTTCCGCTGCATATAATTGAAATATACTGCTGCTATCTCATAACTCCAACAATTTTGATTTTTAGAGGTGTCTTAAATGGTTACAATGACCAACATGAAGTCAGATAAATACAGAGAAGTTCTAAGTATTTACAAGAAATATATTGAATCAATCGAGGAGCAATTCATCTATAACAACCTCACTTAAACATTTTTTAATCACATGACAAGTTTGGCTAGGTGATTGTATTAGTGGTATATACCTTTGATTGATATTTAATTACATGGAAAAGTGACCAGAGTGGTGTATTTCCATTTTTTTTTGGCTTTCAGTGGTCATATGGTTTAGTTATTCACTTGTATATGGTTTTACACGATGATATAACGAGGGGTTTCAAACTTTAGAATGTGATTACTTCTTCCCTTTCAAAAGTAAATGCCTCAAAATTTTAAGTTTTCCTTACACTCTACAATTTATATTATTTGACATTTTTATGTATATTCTTAGAGCATAATAAATCTCAATCAATCACCTTTTGTTTTTGAATGAGACTTTATGAGGGTCAAGGCCAAGCTTCTATAGTTCTCTTCATGAGTGGAGAATGAGTTGTGCATGATATTGTAGTGGTGGTTTTTCTTTGATTCATTTTGATTGGTGGTAGCATATTTATCAAACTAGTATTAGCATATTCAAGACACGATCATAGTTATATAATTGAATTTGCAATGACTAAGTTTGTTAGTATCTTTAGTGATTCTAATAAATTTGAGGGTTTAAATAATTATAAAGACTGGATTCATCACTTTTAAAGCACTTTAATCTACAATGGATTATGGAAAGGTGTTTGTAATGCACAACCCAAAAAATTCACTGATGTTTGACACTTAGCCAAATGGGAGTTAAAAGATGAAAACGAATTAGCACTTAGTCAAAGCATTGTTTCTAATGAAGTTTTTTGTTCACATTGAGAATTGTGGTGATGTATGGAAAATCCTTATGTATTTGGTTGTTTAGTATCCTAAGGTCACATTAGTTGATATTGAATTGAAATTATTGCAACAAAAGTTAACTGAAAGGGGATATGTCATGGAATAAATTTCTAAACTGAAAATATTAAACATGAGATTACTAAAGTGGGGTTTGCTAAAATAGAATATAGTTTTAGGGTTACAATATTGATATCAGGGTTGGCAGGATCATACAAGATTTTTAAGAGACATTGCAAATTACCGACAAATTGGAGAATATAACTTTTGACAAGATTATTGAGTTATTAGCAATTCATAATGAAACATTTGGAAAGAATTCATAGTTAGAAGAGTATTTTTTGGTTGCTAGCACAAGCAAGAACACAATTGATGTTTCAACTAAAATTTTGTTTTTCCTACTAAAGGTAATAAAAATCAACGAAATCAAAGTTAGTATTCTAATAGAGTTCAAGGAAGAGGATGCAATAGAGGTTGAGGTTGAGGAAAATATGAATTGGACTTAGAAAGGTTCATCTAAAGAAGACAAATCTCAGCATTCATAATCTAGTGGAAGAGGAAGAGGAAGGAAAACAATAACTTCTTTTTGTTGTAATAAAATTGGACACTATGCCTTAGATTGTAGAATTATTTAAAAAAATTATCCAATATTATTTCTTCATCTTCGACACAACATGAAAATATAGAAGAAAATGATAATTTTGAGTAGGTTTTCACAACACTTCATCAAGCAAAAGAAGCAATTTCAATACTAACAAATTATTATTTTCGAAGTGACTATGAGGATGAGTGGATTTTGGATACAGGGGACACTCACAACTTTAAAAAAGAATTATTTTGGAATTATCAAGACTACGACTTAAATTCAATATTTCTTGCAAATGATACCATGCAAAAGCGTAATGGAAAAGGTTTGGTTAAGGTTTTTTTCTACCCTGAAGATGGGAAAGATGATTTATAATGTCTGGTATGTACCCACATTCAGGAAAAAGATCTTGTGCTTGGTATCAATTCACCAATTAGGACATCAAATTGTGATGGAATTTTTTTTCTTAAGATCAATTTAGAAAATGTTGGTTTAAAGACAGTAATGACATGCTATGGTTATGGAAAATTTCTTAGGATACAAATAACAACTATTATATGAATGAAGGAATTTGTAGTATTAGTTGAGACTAGAATCACACCTGTTAGGTTATGTCATATTTGTTTTGAACAACTAAATGTTGGTAGTCTCATTTAACTTTAACAACAAGGAATGGTGAAAGTGATTGCTTACATTTTGGAAAGAAAATGCAAAGTGCCAAACTTAAATTTTTGGAAAACATAGGAGGCTAGCGTTTCCTTCTAGTATTTGGAGGGAAACTAGAATATTACAACTTGTTTACACTGATATTTTTGGACCCTTGGGTACTTCACTTGGGGGATGCACATATTTTATTCTTTTTCATTCATGATTTAGTAGGATGGTTGCATGCTTTTTTTAAAGGAAAATTCAAAGGCATTTTAGAAGTTTTAGTTGAAACTGGAGTCAAAGGAAAAATTATCACCTTAGAATTAATAGTGGTTGAGAGTTCACTTTAATTGAATTTTAAATATGCGTCCATGAAAACAAAATTAGGAGATAATTGAATAACTCCTACACTCCTCAACAAAATGACATAATTGAAATAACGAATAAAAAATTTATTGGCATGGCTAGAGAAATGTTGATGTTTAAACATATTGTTATCTCTTTTATTTTTGGATAGTACCATAACTGCCAAAGACCACAGGTAGAATAAGGCATAAGCTACAAAAAGTAGTTAGTGTATGCAATTGTTTTGGGTCCAATCTTGTGGCTATATAAACAACACAAGGCAAGCAGATGAAGAGAGAGAGAGTATGGTGGAAAAAGGAAGTAGAAGTAATTAGAAAATTGAAGGAAGACCAGAATATCAACACTATGGTGAGTCTGAGGTTTGGGGATATGTAATTGGGTCATCTCTATATTTAACTCATCTAGGTTGCACTTTGGGTGAGACCTCCTTCGGGGGATTGAAAATGCAACACTCTAGAATACAATGACACACTTTGTTGGCACTCGGGAAAGAACCCCGATCTCCATTTTGCACTAACAAATGGTTCCATTGTCGAGACTACTTTCTAACAAGACACCATTAGCTACATAAATGCATAAGTATCAAAGAGACATGTTCAATATTGGTGGGAAAATAAATTTGAGGATTTCATAATACAAGAAGCTGAACTACGAGGGTGGGATCCATAGAAACTTGGAGAATACATCCTTTAAAAAGGACTCATATTGGATTAGTACAATTTTTCGTGTGTAGATTTTCCTGTGAAGTTATTCAAGCGGGCTAAAAAGACTTGCAGAGGCTCCAGAATATAGAAACCAACAATGAAGGATTGTGCAATGGAATCAAAGAGACCTAATAGAAATAAATTCATTATATACTTTGTTAACTAGGCCTGTCAATTTTTAGGTAGAGAACACTTTCACTGGGTACATTGTAGAATTTGTAGTAGAAAACAACCAATATTTGTCTAAAGATGAAGAAGAGCTCAAGAAGGGAGCAAGAGATAGACTACTGAAGGAATTTCCATTATGGATTAAGACCTAGATGGTTGAATACAATTTTTTGCAATTGAACTGGATTAGAATGGAGGAGTAAACCCTAGTGTCATTGGGGGAGTGCTTGAGGTGATGCTATGAAGTTGAGGAAAGTAGAGGTTCCATACAATGGGGGGGGGTATCTATTAGTGACATCAAGGATAAGCATGTATAAAGAAGAGTGACAATATATGGAAAGTGGTGGAAAAAACAAATTAGAAAATAAAATAAAATAAGTGTGCAACTAGAAGAGGAGTTGCATAATGAAGAGAGTAGTGAAGAGAGGGAAAATGAGTTGCGGTAGGTCAAGCGATGAGAGGGACTAGCTGGTTTCTAGCTAAGAGGAAGAGCAATAGAAGTGCATGATGGACTAGTGAGGAGGATTTGGGGACAAGGAATAATAAGGAAATATATTGTGAAGTTCAACTTCCGATTAGTGGATTGTTAAACAAGTCACTTGAGACAACCCTAAAAGAAGTTGCAAACCAACTAGAGTTATTAGGACCTATGGAAAATGATGGAACCCTAAAAAATGAACCCTCGATTATTATTATAGAAGTATTTACTAGAAGTAATAAAAACAACACACCTTTTACTATCCCCCAGGCACCTTCACAGAATTTGGTAAGCCATTCTCAACACTTTGTTTTGTAGTTACCATGGTTTAATATTACAATTGGTAGTTATAGTAGCTTGAAGGTTGGTTTAATAGAGGGTGGAAGTAGTAGCAATTTTAAGAAAAATAGTAGTAACATTGTGGCTCAACTCATACCTCTAGGATTTATGTTGGTAGGACCCCTAGTCACAAGAATGGATAGAGTACAAGCGATATCTCCTATGAAATTCTTAGAATTTGGGAGGACATGAAGCTGATGCAGAAAAACATGGGTTTCTTTGTGAAGCCATTTGAAACTCCAGAGGGAATCTTACCGCATTAAAGTTCATTGAATTTAAGACCATGTTGTGTGGAAGAGACCTACAATAACATATGAAATATTTGATCAAATGAATATGTGCAGATGCATCGATTTTCACTCTAGCAGAGGTAAATAAATTATTCCTAGATGAATTTTTGAAACCCAAGTTTGAACAATAAGGGATCATAGAGCTAAGGGAAATTCGACAAATGTAGGGAGTATCTAACTAGGATTATGTGCAATGATTAAGAGATGTATTGGTTAAAACATCATTCCCCATGCTTGATGCCCACCATAATGAATGATTTATTCAAGGGTTATTTCCTCTGACTAGAGTTACCCTATCACACTAGGTTGTGGATTCACCTTGAAATGATCTAGAATAGGATATGAATATCAAATAAATGGCTAATTTCACATTGAAATCATGACTAGAACTTCATCATCTACAGGTGAAATATCACAAGTATAAAGCCAACTTGTTTCTCTATCTAAAAGGTTTCAGGATTTGATCATACCGAAGCCAATCCAAACATAAGTATGGTGGATAGGATGTATCATGGAAGGACATGATGTATCAAAATGTCCCAAAATGAGGGGATGAATAACCCCACTAGGAGGACCATTCTCCAATGGTCCACATGCAATTATTATGCAAGTCACTGCAACAAACCCATTTCATATAGTTGATCATCCTACATATCCATATCCACATAGCTCTTCTTCAAATGATTACTATGAAATTTTCAAACCATTTGACCATTCACCATGACTCTGCTCGATCCTGTAAAAGTATTCCTCAGTGCCAAATACAGTATACTATGAATTTTACGGATGTACAATAGATAGTAAGATAAATGTAGAGCTCTAGATGCATCGACAGAGAGGCTAGGATGATATTTATGTAAGGTAGCAGATCAACCATAAGAAAGGGTCAGAGTGGAGGAGGTAAAAGAGGTTTTGGAGTTGGATTAGGAAGAGGCCATACATGCTTGATTCAGTGTTACAATTGTAATGATATTAGATATTTGTCTTGAGATTGTAACCTCCCTAAAATACCATGGTGTAACTATTGCAAAACGAACACTCCCACTATTGAATAATGCCCAAAGCTTATTGCAAAATGGGAGGATCACACAAGAATACTTGCAAATATAATAAACTCTGAGATGTAGGAATATTGCAGTATATTATTATTTTCTATTACCTAAGGAGGACTAAGAATGTTTGGAGATAAAACATGCTGAGTTCACTTGTGATAAGAAAAGTATCCCCATGAACCATGAAGCATGACCTATTCCACTAGAAATAAATTTACTTGCATGCTATTGAAATTTTTAAGTCAATGTGAATTCCACCAACTGGGGATGAAATAGGACCATATTAGAATGTTAGAATAGATGATGCATTGAAATGTTATGGAAGAGATCCAATTTTAGGGAAGGTAAGGGACCTTGTTTCTCTATTGTTCACCTTGCCAGGGGATATTTTGGATGATGAGAGAACAAATTGTAATTTATGGAAAACCATTTGTCCAAATGAATGGCGTTGCTAAAATCAATGAAGAAATATGTGCTCCACTTCTGTAAAGGACAACTCAGTTTGTGCAAAAGTGGAGAAAGAAGAGAACTGGACGAGAATTCAAATTGGATTCTCAAGTCCATGGGTATGATATCAATAATGTGATGTTAGATTTGGGATATGATGTCAACATACTCCCAAATAATTCCTGGGAGGCCATGGAATGTCCCTCCCTTGTCTACTTTCCTAATCAGCCGATAATGGAAAACCAATATCACATATGTTTAGCTACTTGAAGGAAGGTACCTGTTTGCTCCACCATGCATAGAAGTCATCATCGTAATATCCTTAGATATCACCACCACCTTGGTGAACAAATACATCTCCCCATTGTGTGAGCCTAGTATCACGTGAATGTGGATGTGGGAGTGTCACCTTGGGGATCAATGCAGGTACTCGATTAAAGAAGAAAGCCACTAGGATTCTGGGGTATCCATAGTTTTTTTTCTTACCTATCTTGCAATCTGAAAGTTGCTTCTTCATATTGATAATTAGCATGGAACACCAATAAAACACTACATTCCTTCATCTTTCTACTCCCAGATGCATGATATGGTTACAAATGGTTACGTGAAATGATGATACATTCGCCACCCGTGTAATGGTGCTCACAATCACCTTGAGTGGGAAAATTTCTATCTGGCCAATAGGAACATGTACTATATTTCTGTGATTCAAGAATGTGGTATGTGTTGAAATAGTCCTGAACAATAAGTGGGTCACCCCCACGATCAGAGCCACTCAGATTCATCGAAATCCCTCTATGTGATAAACACGTGATAAAATAAATGTCTTCGACAGTAATGTCTAGTGCCTCACCGTGTAGGTCGAATAAGCTTTGATCAGGATCCCAAAGTCATACTAAGGTCTCTGGCAACCTGATTTGGGCACGCATGTTCACTGCACGGAAAAACTTTAACAAACCACATCGTCAGAGGGCGTTTAATGTTAAAGGAACCTGTAATTCTTCCCGATCAAGATTCTCGTGCTCCATTTATTTCCATTCAAGAACCATCCTACCTACAAATAGAATTTTTTTTGGTTATTTTCATAAAAAACATACAACCCACAACATACATGACCGTGTAGTTAAAATAGAGCATATCATACGCGGGTATCCTATTGCATACCCATGTATTTTTCTCAAATACACAAGTTTTTAATGAGCTACCCATGTATCTTATGTGGTTCCCTTTCAAACCCACCAAAACACCCAAAATGGAAGAAAAAACTTTAAATAAATGGCATAAAATGAAATATAAGAGAGAGATGAATTACTTACAACTCGCAAAAGTCGTTTTGGTTCACTGGATTGGCCGTACGAGGCATTTGAAGATCAAGGGTAAAACTTGCACTAGTCGAGGTAAAGGTCAAAATGAATTGTTTTTTAACTAAAATTAACTATTTATGGTAAAAATTTCAAATTTCTTACCCACTTTACTATATTTTTGGTCATTTATGAATATTTTGACTAATATTTCATTGATTTTTGCCTAGTTTTTAGGTCATGGATGGAATTTGAACATGTTTCCTTGGCATATAAGGTAGGATTCGGTCCCATTACATGTTGCATTTATACCTTATCCCATTCGGAACCGTAGGATTCTATTTTATCCATGGATTGCAATATGAAGCCTCATATTATCCTTCAAACATCGTTGTTCTTTCATGGATTAGAACCTACCTAACATGGGTTACCTTAGAACATTTCCTGCCATTTTGGTACCCATGCTGCATGTTTCTAGGTCATGGGAACCTTCATAGTTGTATTACATGAGAAACCTAACTTCATACTTTATCTTTCGCTGAATATCCTTTGTTATAAGGCTCCTGTCATATGGAGTTATCTTCAAGCCCTTGTCTAACTCCTTAAATATGACTAGACCGTTGAATTACTTGTTCTTTCAAATTCGTTAAAGGACATGAAAGATCATCCACATTAGTATAAGTTTAACCATTTTCTAGACCATGTGGATTACTTATGAAAAATGAATACTCTAGTTCAATGTGGCTAGAAGAGTATTTCCAGTGATAAGTTTATCTATTTTTCAAGCCTGGAAGACTAAATTTATGAAAAATGAACCTATTTGAGCACACTTTTTCTTTTTCGTGCTCTGTATTAAACTATGAAAAAGATTATGAGCATTCTTTATGTCATTGTCATGCTCGTTAAAACTTAGTACAAAGCATTGAGTTTACTGTTGGCCGCCCCATACTCATTAATAAATGGAGCATACTGAGTAATATTGCCTTCCTTCACACTTGTTAAACTAAGGCTATATGCTTTCTTTTGAAGGAGCGTTAGTTTGACAATAATTTACCCCTTTTTCATACCTTGCCGACTAAATACGAAAAATGTATACCTTAGTTCCTCGAAAGCTAAGATAGTTCTCCTCTGGATTGCTTTATACTTTTTTGGACTCAGGATACTAAATTTACGAAAAATCACCCCCTAGAGTCTTCTTTGGAGTTTTCAGACTCTCAAATTATAAAAACACCAGCGATCATACACTAATTTGGGCTCAAAAAATCCATGAATCAGTGCTTTATCAAGCAATATTCTATCTTTTCTTCAATCTTGTTAAAAAATTAAGAAGACCTCAAGTTTACTTTCTTGGACTTGTTAAAACTTAACAAGAAAGGAAGGAAGGAAATACTCTCTTTACTATAAGTTTGTTGGCAACAAGTTCCTTGAACAAAGCACTAGTTTGAGTCTCCTGGTACTCATGTTTCAGTTTTAGACTTCTCAGTTTCAACCAATACTTTGAGTTACTACTCCTCCATTGTTTACTTGTCATAAGTACATGGGGAATATGTCAATGTCTCCTACATTGTAGATGAGTCCATTTGTCTGTCTTGAAGTTTCAAGCTGCCTTGGGCCATCTCTATGTTGTGCTCACTGTTTAAGGATCCCTAAACTATGTATGTTTACCTCGATCCCTGTCATGTTCATATGTGAGTTTGATTTATGCTTATCTACCCCTATCCAGTCTACTAGTTTACTCATGTGACCTATTGAAGGATTCATTGCCTTCCCTCTCACAAATGGATTCCTATCAGCACTTCCTAATGATGAAGACCTAGATTTTTGATAGTACCTCAAGATCCTCTTTTCATCTTGGTGGATTCCTTTGCTTTGGTTGTCGGTACAACTTTTTAACCGATATCATGATGGTATCCTCCATGTTCAACTTCGACTACTGTATTCACATGGTAGGATTCATACTTGATACTATGGATTTGGATGAAGACCTTGGGGTTTACAACCTATGAAATCTAAGCTCCACAAGATCATGTCATGTGTTGTGGCACCACTCCAACTATTGAAGATATGCTATTGTACTCATGTGGCTATGATCCACCTTGTAAACACGTGTGGCATTGTATCCTATATTATATGATGTATATGTATCTTGTAAAGGACCCATTGTTCCACATTATTGAACATGGCATCCTTAGTAATGATTTTGTAAAAATGACCTCTATTTGTTTGTTTCAGGTACTTCTCTACAGCCTAGATTTTGAGTCCTCTGAACTAAATATTGTAATGTATTTCATCCATCCTTACCCTCTGACCTCACACATTAGGGGGCATATGTGATACCTCGAAATGTAACTTATTTGTTCAGGTAATGAAACCAAATGTGTCATCACAAAGAAGGAAATTATGGATAGAGGTAGCCCTAACTTATAAGAGGATTGAACCCTTGATACACACTGTCAACTCCAGTATCAATATTTTTTGCAAATGAATTCACCTTGAATACATGAGTTTCCTTATAACAACCTGTGTACCATACACGAGTTGCCCACAAGCAACCCACATATTGATCTTAAATGTTGAATATGAGAGTTTCCTTAAGGAAACCCAGGTATCATCCACAAGTTTCCCTATTAGAACCCACATATTTCATTATAATTCATTAAAAATAAAAAGATAACTAATCATGGGGGATTTTGGTTGGTTTGGAAACCTCCCTAACTCCCCTAACTATCCCAACCTCACAATCCTTCCTCCAAAAGAACTATAAAAAGAGGAGAAGGGCTAGAGGAGGTGGGACCAACTTTGGAGGAAAATTCATGCTAGATAATTTCCATTGAGGAGAGGAGCAAGAGGACTCAGATATAGGTTTTTAGAGAAGTTTGATCAGGCAAAGGATTTGTAATGTTTCCAGAAACTCTATCAATAAATAATTCCTTTTCCTTCCATCGATGTGTAATGCATGCTTCAATTGTTTTTTAGTATTGATATAGATTGTTCTTTGATTTAAATTGCAATCATTATATATGTTCACATCTCATATGTTATAATAGTTGAAGGTGCTTTGAGGAATTTTTTTTTTTTTGTAGGTGTTGGATATTTGGAGCTAAGGAGAATTTGGGAAAAGAGACCAATCTAGGATCAACCTTCTGAATAAGGTGCACATACTTTCTCTCTTCTTCTTTAATATATTCTTGTAAAACCTTGACTTTCTGTCAGTAAACCCTTAGTATGTTGGTGGCCTCAAACCCCATCCATAGGATAGATTCCCTAACAAAAATATCAACCTTATCCTCTAAGCAGGTGTGGTTTTGGTCCACCAACTCTAGGTGATAACTCAAATGCTCCGGCACTTGCTCCACACTATCCATTTGTGCTTTCAACCTGTGAATATTCTTCCTTAAGTTTGAAATTTCATGCCTATCCTAACTTACCGCATGCCCACCGTCAAGTGATTTTCCATTATCACCCCTGGTGCACTCAAAGAAGGAGGCTTATCCCCTGACTACTTTCTTCCTGTACTACCTTCAAACATACAATTTCTTGAAATACGATGTAGAGCTAGAGGAAATAGGACCTAGAAGCGAAGAGAGCCAAGGTGACCACCTAGTGCAACAAGTGGATGTTGCAAATTGTGCTCGTGGACACTATTCTATTCTGCCATCAACCTTCGTTGGTGTGAACAGTTCTGGAATAAACCAACCATCACTATGAGTGCTTGATTTGTATGCCATACAAGTGTTAAAAATCATGGGGATCCAGAGGAATGTTGTGGAATGATATACCACTTGCATGGATTAAATGGTTTGAGATTTATATTCCCTCAGTAGATTGAGTACATGCCATGGGATTTGTATGCATTTAACACCTCAAATTTTTTAAATATTCCATTATGGTTTTCTAAATGCCTTTTGTCTATGCCTTTTATGTGATTTTACGACATTTCCTTCATAGTCATTGTTTATAGAATTCATATCGTCTTGAGTGGATTAGAGTTCTGCACTAGTACTCCTTTATCCAACTTAATTGTCTGATTATCAAGCTTATCAACAAGATGATTACTATGTTGTCGAATGTGCAAGAACTGTTTCCCTAAAACACTTCAAAATGACTAGCAATCTTATTGAAGAGTTGATTATGCATTTGGTTTCTAGTGTGGATGATTTGGTGAGCTTGTTTCATTACATTAAGAGTCACCAAATATCATGAAATGAGTGATTCCAAAAGTTTTGAAAATATTCAATCTGAGGTTTAAGGAATATATTTCAGCATATGTGTTAGTTGTGGTCCCTATCCTCATGGATATTGATTCACTTTTGTTATGTCAAGATCAATCATGACCTGCCACCCCTGTTATGGAGAAGATCTCCTATCGCTTGGGCTGGAACACAACATGATGACACCAGAAATAAACCCATTTCCAATCATGCTAAACATATAAGAAAAACTAACACTAAGGGACCAATGAGGCATACCTTATTCTGTAAGTTTGAAGTAGATCCCCATTGCACTTTCAATCAAGTTTGTACCTACACATTATCCTCAACAACAACAATATATACAAGCATGATATATGCAAAGAGTTATAATATAATCTAGCATGATATATTCTAATACATAATCAAATTAATTACATCCATGGATATAAAGTATTTATAATTACACATGTAATGGATGAGAAATGAATATTTCTATTAATATGAAAAGAGATAAAGATGACTAACTCTGTTGGCACCTCATTAAAATTGATAAACTCATCGAAATTGAGAAACCAAGTCCCTCCACCTGGGCCTCCACCACTTCAATCCTCCATACAAAGGAAAGCTCAAAAAGATCAAGGAAAACTTGGGAAATAGCACTAATGGATGATTCAAGGACAAAGGGATGCAGAATCAAGTACATAAGAATGGGGAAAAATTCCACTATAATGTATTTTCTCTCAAAGTTATCCTCCTCTAATGCTTCATAGTAGCTTAATATATAGCCCTTTAATAGGAGGTGAAGGGGTGAAGTGGATTGTTTACTGACATATGGAAGCCCAATAGACAAATCCTTCATTACTTAGTGGGGGAAAACTCCAAATATTTTTTTTCTTTTGAGCACATTTCCCAATGTACGTGGGTGAAAATGGTGCAGGTTTCATATATGTGGGTTGTAGGCTTGTGACCTGCGTATATATATATAAAAGTGTATTTTAAGGGGTTCCATTGGAGCATCAGGGTCATAATGAGCAAATAGGGGTAAAAGCAGTCTGCATAGGGACATGGATAGGCCATAAAAGCATGATGTATTAGGTGTGGAAAATCATGCTATAATAGATGCCCCCTAATGTGTGAGATCAGAGGGGTACATGATGGACAAAATACATTATAATAGCCCCAAAAGTGGAGTAATGAATACCCAAGTGGAAACAACCAACCACTCATTAGTAAAATACAATGATAGATCTCTACATATGACTGCAAAGACATAGCAATCGCGTATACATGAGAGTACAATGACCATGAATAGGCATAATAAACATATGTCATGAGTGGTCATCCCCACGTACAATATATGGTGATGTAAGCTCTCCATGCTGAATGAAGACATCAAATGGTACACTGGAATCTAGTCATGAGAATTGAAATCTCATAAATATTGGCACGATCAAGGAGGTAGCATATATGGGATGCCACCAAGATCAGATGTCTTCGACATAAATCTTTGCTAGTACATGTCCCAAATAAATGTGTCATAGTCAAACATGATGGATCATCGTCTGATTGCTGATCATTGATGTATACCATTAATAGATGCGAGATATCCCATTGATAATTATAATGGGAATCAAGGTATAAATTCAAACAAACAAGTGCGAATAGAGGTTTTGAGGTCGAGAACTTGAGAGAATCCATCAATCATGGGACATTGATGTATTCCCAAATATGTCGATGGTGATATAAATTGCCACTGATGATTGCAAGCCTCAAGGCACTCGATGGAATCTAGATACCTATTCCAGAATAGATGTTTTGAAGTCGATGGAATGGAATCCGCTAGTAGGAGGGAAATAAGGCATACCCCATCAACCAACATGAGGTACACAACAACACTAGATAATTTGGAAGAACATGAAAAATATGTGCATGAACTAGTAACAACTATATCGGTGATGACCGACATGCAGAGACAAGATAACTGAGGAATGACCAACTCAAGATAAAACTTCCTTTGAACAAGAGTATAAGGCAGATGAAGACTCATAGGCAACATAGACCCACAAATGCATGCTGGGACAAATCTGTGACATAGGAGGCATTGTCAGAAGCTCCATAGGGGCTTGAAGCATAACCTTTAGGTGGAGGAAACTCAGTATAACGAGTGCAAATCCTAAATCCATACTAGTAACCCAACCAATGGATGAATTTACTGTGCTCTGTTCGAAGGAAACACAACACGACGACTGCCAATAGAAAGAAATATCATTTCCCATTCATATTTTTTTATGTTTTATGATTTTTATTTTGGTCTTTTTGATATTTTAAAAGCTTGAAAAATAATAAAATTGCTTATAGTACATTACGGAGTAAATGAGTGTCGCGAGAAAGAAAACTAGTTCTAAGAAGTGGAACATACCTATGCTCAAGGCAAGGAAGCATATGAAGGATAAGGACACTCGAGGGGATGTCTTCATCGAGTAAGGGGTAATTAAGATGAAAAGGATATATGGGAGGCTCTTCTTGGCTAGGATTGAGACACACTCAAGATATATGGCTTATAAACTGAAGCAAGGAGCCAACATAAAGTTAAACATGACAAGTGAACGTATGCAAATACAATTACAACTTGATATAAAATGGCGTATCAATAGGATATGGCTAACATAAAGTTCAAGAAAGAACATGAAGCTCTTTACTCGAAGACACGGCGGGACTACAAGAGACTCCCCGACATAAAGGAGGACGCTCAACATGGGCACAAAGTGGAAAAACATGATCTAACTAGGGTACACATGATAAGGAGAGCTATACCACTGACGTGAAGCCATTTCTAGTAGCAGTATGAGGGTTTTGTGGCATCACAAAGTGGGTTCGTACCTATGGTAAAGGTGATATTATCATAGGATAATGCAATATGCATGTAGAAAAAGTGATCCTATCCTATATGCT
This sequence comes from Pseudotsuga menziesii, assembly GCA_001517045.1. Classification (NCBI taxonomy): domain Eukaryota; kingdom Viridiplantae; phylum Streptophyta; class Pinopsida; order Pinales; family Pinaceae; genus Pseudotsuga; species Pseudotsuga menziesii. Next base: position 235,973 of record LPNX010491234.1, on the reverse strand, counting down.
AGTTTAGTATTATACCTATCATAGGCATGAACAAGCCAAAGTATTGACAAAAGTGCATCATAAGAGGTTCCTACACAACAAAATTAGCCCAAAAAACATAAAATGGTTAATAAAAAATCCAAACTATGGTCCAAGTGGGTAAAAACTATATATTTGTTTGATAAATAGTAAAAAAAATGACATTTTCACCATACCATTTGTTTTTTACCAAAAATAGTGCATTTGGAGCAACTTGGACTTTGAAATTTCAAATGACAATTCCAGGAGATACGAGCCAAAGAATCCAGTGTTGTCAAGGCGAGGTAATTCGTAATCTCATTCTCCATCTATTCCATGCATTAATTTTTTATATTGGTGGTGTATTTTTACACATTAAGAAACCAAACTTGAGGATACGAACCTCGTGGGTCATATTTCATCGGGCCATGTATAGGGATTGATTTACGCAGGAAAATAGAATCCTTCCCGTGTACATACACTACTATCATAAAAACAATCACGTACAGGGATGGGTATGTCAAATTCTATGGTGAAATCTCATAAAAATTGGTTTTTCTTGGCATGATGGTTTTGGAATAGAGAGAACATGCACATAAAGATGTTTATAGGGTAGTACTTTGTGACATAAATGCTCAACAAGCCTTAAGAAGGTGTGGTTTGTACAATTTTTGAAGCTTCAGGGTTTGATCCCAACCAAGACTCCTCCAGATGTTCGTAGATTATTGGGATCCAGACATAAAGGCATTTATACTAGATGGTATGCCATTGAGACTAGAAGTTGAGGACATATAATTCATCACAGAACTATCCCTCCGAGGCGAGGTAGTGAAATTACAAGATCCTGGAGTGGGTGGAGGACTCAATATTGAGGATAACATAGTTTTTTATTGCATTCCTGACACAGAGAATATCAGAAGTCAAGTTCTAGTGAACACTATTTAGAGTCTTAGTCTCAAGGTGATAGTTCTGGTATTGGCCAGGATAGCAAGTTTCGCATCACTTCATAAGGATTCACAACCTCTCATGTTATACTCAGTAGAGTGCATGAGACCTATTGTATATGACAGGAGCACATCATTGTTGAGCACAATGAAACAACAACTGACAGGCTACAAGCTAGGTAGGATAAAGAACTTCAGGTACACCAACATTCTGAGCACATTCTTCTTCGAGAGGGTAGCGATCCTTACCCCTAGAGTTGAGGTCCCTCCTTATAGTCTACGGGGTCCATCCCAGACTCACTGGGCGGAGGTGATGCAGAGTCTAGGGGGAGGCAGGGCACCTTCTCCCTTCCCATCTGACTTCTTCCATTGATGGCGATGATAGGTCATAGCCATAGAGGACTACCCCTATGCAGGGATAAACTTCTGTGGAGATCTTGACATGCCCCTACCACTAGGATCCGCATATGGAAATATAGGTAAGATCCCATGTGTATGCTTTTTTTTTGAATTATTATTTCTTTTTTTGTTGTATTTTTGATGTATTTAGAAATCAAAAACATTTTTTTGGAGGAGACAAGTACTGGCATTTGGTAATTATGCATACATGGGTCTGCGATGACCGGATGGTTTCCCTCGACATTGATAGAAGGGATGAGGTGATGAGATGATAAGTGCATATACAGAGAGGACGTTATAGAACACACATTGCGGCATCGCCCAACTGACTCATAGGATACCCATGGTGTAAGTCGAGGACTTTCCCGAGGCCATGTAGAGACATGTAATAGGGGTACCCCATCCGTGGGTTAGACTGTTTAGGAGTTTGGCCAATGCAGTTGTATGTTATCATGATTAACAACCAGGCCCACAAGAATATGTGCATATGTAGACATTTTGTATCAACCATGTGTATTTGGGAGTCTTAACGAACCATTTTTGTACTTATGACATTTTGTACTATGACACCATTTTTGGACTCTATTTAGAAATATAAACTAATATTGATTGATTTGTTATATTTACAAATGTGTTAAATGTGAATGTGATTTAAATGTTGTATGCTTCGTTATGGATATGACAAGTGCCAATATAATACGTAACTTGCATATGAATCATAAACATGAGTATAAATTCTAGGTATGTGAATGTATGTAATTAAATCAAATTGTCGCTCCAATAATCTTACCCTCAAGAATCTTCTCAATAATGTAGGATCCCTAACCCGATACAAGCCATTTAACTGTGACACCACAACCTAGGATTCGAGGAGAAATTCAAGATATTAGATACCATTAGATATGGTGTCACAGAATAATTAAATCATGACACTATACTCAACAACATTATTAGATGACGATCGGAGACACACACCTCCTGAAGACACCAACTGACCCTCAGGTGCATAGATAACCTAGGCGGCTGACGCTAGGTTCTGGGTGTGGCGGTTGGCACCATCAAAAAATCCTAAAAAGATCGAAGATACCGTCGACATCTGCCACAATAGAGGAAGCATGCCAACAAACTGATAACGCTACCGAAGTGCAAACAAATAAACAAGTGCGGATAGAGGTGTTTAGGTTGAGAACTTGAGAGAATCCATCGATCATGGGACATTGATGTATTCCCAAATCTGTTGATGGTAAGAGAACTTGCCACTGATGAATGCAATCCTCAAGGAACTTGATGGGCTCTAGATTCCTATTCCAGAATAGATGTTCTGAAGTCAATGGAATGGAATCCATTGGTAGGAGGGAAATAAGGCATCCCCCATCAACCAACACGAGGTATAAAACAACACTGAATAATTTGGAAGAACATGAACAAGATTTACACAAACCAGTAACAACTGTATCGGTAATGGCTGACATGCAGAGATAAGATAATTGAGGAATGGCCGACTCATGCTAAAAATTCCTTTAAACAAGAGCATAAGGTAGTTGAAGACTCATACGCATCATAGACCCACAAATGCATACCGGGACAAATCTGTGACATAGGAGGCATCATCAGAAGCTCCATAGGGACTGGAAGCATAACCAGTTGGTGGAGGAAACTCATAATAATAAGTACAACTCCTAAAGTCATACTAGTAACCCAAACAATGGATTAATGTAATGTTCTTTGTTCAAAGGAGACACAACACGTCGACTGCCAATAGAAGGAAATATCATTTCCCATCCAGACTTTTTATTTTTTATGATTTTTTTAAGTGTTTTTCATATTCAAAAAGCTTGAAAAATAATAAAATTTCTTATAATACATTACGGAGGAAACAAGTGTCGCGGGAAAAAAAACTAGTTCCAAGCAGTGGAACATACCTATGCTCAATGCAAGGAAGAATATACAGGATAAGGACACTTGGGGGGATGTCTCCTCTTGGTAAGGGGTAATGAAGTTGCAAAAGATATATGGGAGGCTCTTCTTGGCTAGTATTGAGACACACTCAGGCTATATGGCTTATAAAATGAAGCAGGGAGTTGAAATAAATATAATACAACAAGCGAACTTATGCAAATGCAATTACAATTGATATAAAAGGGATTCTATAACGTCCCCAACCCTCCGACCAGCGAAGAGGATGCTACCATGGCCTTAACCATTTGGGAAACCAGCCCCATGAACATGTGCATTCACAAAATGTTGAAAAAAAATGCATTGAAGTAGAACATACATAGATACAATTATTTATCATACACAGCGGAAGCAACATACATTCATACAAGCATTCAACATGTTCACCATATTCTTTAACAGTAAAACGATTGTAGGAGTAAAATAGACAAGATTACTTGTCTTATGAAGAACTCATTTCGAAACCAGCTACGTTGCTGCAACGTTCCTCCCAACCATAGGTTAGCATGCTCCTAAATCTCTCAGCAATGCTGCCACCCCTGAGCCGGACATGATTCCCAAGGAATAAGGAACAAGCAGGCTTACACATAGCCAAGGATACACCAAACACAACCAAGCCAACACAGTTGGGTTTATTAGGCCATCAAGGAGCCAGGAAAGGCTAAATGCTAAGCTGGTGAGCCCATTACAGAGCTAGGAACACTTACACCAGAACTAGCCTGACTTCTAAGACACCCACACACACCCAACACAAGGAATCGGTCCCTTCTCTGCTACACAGTCCCTCAGGCCCTGACTTCCCTTCTAGTGCTATTCAGGGGTTATGGAGAAGAAATCCAACCCTCTAGCTCTGTCTGTGTGGTTTCCAAACACACTAGGTTTATCAAGCAAACTAAGCCCCCATCCCTGCTCCCAACACAGTCCAAAGACCAACCATTGCATACACGCAGTCACACAAGCGATTCACAACTTGGTTAAGGAAAACAAATACTAAGTCGTTCTTGGCCCTATCATGGCCAAATCGACTCCAAAACAACCTACAATAGTACCAAAACGTATTAGTGAACATAGTTCACAACATGGGGGAAACAACAGTCCGTCCTGGACAACAAAGCCAACAGGGAAAACTTACACAGACCACATTGGGGAAGAAAAATACAGACTCCAAACCTGTGCGTGAGGGAAATTTACATCAGACCTCTGGAATTCAGATGGAAAACATGCTAGATACCACTCTGTGGAAATGTGAGTGACATCCAAACTACTTCCCCCTCCTGGCTGCGTGAGACCAACTGAAAAAGAAGCTTGTGCATGGGAATTTTTCAGACCACCATCCTCACGTGAGAATGAACAGACAAGGGAAAGAATGGCGTAGTGGAGAGAGTGGAATGGGGGGAGTAGTCATTCTTCTACCCATCGTGAGGTTTATTCCTCTGGTGGAGTGTGCATGTGGGCAAGGACTGACAGTCCTGCCACACTCCACTCCCAGCCATAATTGCCTCAACTACTCAGCAAAACATTAAAGTGGTAGTTGGATAAGAGAAGGAAATATGGGCAAATCAAACAGGGTGGTGACACATGGATTTTCCCCCCCATAGCCCAAAGTTTGACATTCCACACCCTTATCCTTATGAGAATCATGCCCCTTCTCAATTTAGTTTCCACGAACATAGCTGGTTGGGGTTCATTTTAATTAAAGATGCATATTTACATGACTACGAACATTAATATGTATGCCACATGCCCCGATATACCATCGGTGACAATTTCAATCTGAAATATAGCATAACCAATCGATGGTGGGGCCTTGGCCTTTAGCTCCGCACCATGATTATTTACAATATATACATCATATACATCTAATGCAATGGGGTCAAAACCAGGGTGTTACAAAGTCTCAATAGGATATGGATAGCATAAAGTTCAAGAAAGAAAATGAAGGTCTTTACTCGAATACATGGCGGGACTACAAGAGACTCTCTGACCTAAAGGAGGACGCTCAACATGGGAACCAACTAGAAAAACAATATCTAACTAAGTTACCCATGATAAGGAGAGCTCTACCACTGATGTGAAGCCATTTCTAGTAGCAGTATGAGGGTTCTGTGGCATCACAAAGTTGGTTCGTACCTATGGTAAAGGTGATATTATCATAGTATAATGCAATATGCATGCAGAAAAAGTGATCCTATCCTATATGCTAGTTTAGTATTATACCTGTCATATGCGTGACCGATGCAAAGTCTCAATGAAAGTGCATCATAAGAGGTTCCTACACAAAAAAATTAGCCCAAACAACATAAAATGGTTAATAAAAATTCCAAACTATAGGCCAAGTGGGTTTTTTTTTGATAAATAGTAAAAAAATGACATTTTCACCATACCATTTGTTTTTTACCCAAAATAGTGCATTTGGAGCAACTTGGACTTCGAAATTTCAAATGAGGATTATGGGAGCTACAGGACAAAGAATCCAGTGTTGTCAGGACCAGGTAATTCTTAATCTCATTCTCCATATATTCCATGCATTAATTTTTCATTTTTGTGGTGTATTTTTACACATTGATAAACCAAACTTGAGGATACTTACCCTCACTGATCATAGTTCATCGGGTTGTGTATAGGGACTGATGTACTCAGGCAAAGCGAAGCCTTCCCGTGTACATCATTAGAGGAAATTTGGGGTCTAAAATGGGCCTTATAAGAAAATGAGCCAACAATAAATTCTTGTCAGTTGAAATTCAAGAACCAATAGAATTTCAATAAAATGATTCAACCATAATGGTTGACTTAACATATTTGTCATAAAAAAAACTACTTTTTGGTTCGTACTTTCAGCATATCTCCCTGTTTTTTTACTCAAATTTCGAGCAGGAGGGCTCATTGGATGTGGACTTAAATTCTGCATCAAATGAGTACCCACACTGCATACTTTTGATGGACACCGCTACCCCAAAAACAAGAAATACCTTAAAAATATGATGATGACATCATCATCACATTTTTTTGGTATTTCTATTTTTTGGGGTAGCGGGGTCCATCAAAAGTATGCAGTGTGGGTACTCGTTGGATGCAAAATTTAAGTCCACATCCAACAAGCCCTTTCGCTTGAAATTCGAGTAAAAACACATAGAGATATGTTGAAAATATGAACAAAAATAGTAGTTTTTTTCTTTCTTCTTCCAAAATTAATAACTACTATTTTATAATTTCAACTATTGTTTTATTATTTTCCTTAGGAGGCCCATTTTAGACCTCAAATTTCCTCTAATGACACTACTTTCATAAAGCATGTATAGGGCTAGGTATGTCAAATTCAATGGTGAAATCTTATAAAAATTGATTTTTTCTTGGTATGATGGTTTTGGAATGGAGAGAACGCGAGCACGAAGATGTTGATAGGGAAGTCCTTGGTGTCATAAATGCTTAATAAGCCTTAAGAAGGTGTGGTTTGTACAGGTTTTGGAAGCTTCAGGTTTTGAGGACCCAACCAAGACTCCTCCAGATGTTCGTAGATTACTGGGATCCATACACAAGGCCTTTATAATTGATGGGTATGCCATTGAGACTAGAAGTAGAGGACATCTACTTCATCATAGGACTATCCTGCCGAGGAGAGGTAGTGAATTTACGAGCTTGTGGAGTGGGTGGAGGACTCAATATTGAGGAGTACATAGTTTTTTATTGCATTCCTGACACATAGAAGATCAGAAGTCAAGTTTCGGTGAACACTATTCAAAGTCTTAGTCTCAAGGTGATAGTTCTAGTATTAACCAAGATAACAGGTTTGACATCACTTCATCAGGCTTCAAAACCTTTCATGTTCTACTTAGTAGAGTGCATGAGACCTATTGTATATGACATGAGCACATCACTATTGAGCACAATGAAACAACAAATGACATACTACAAGATGGGTAGGATAAATAACTTTGGGTACACCAGCATTCTGAGCACATTCTTCTTCGAGAGGGTAGCGAGCCTCAACCCTAGAGTTGATGTCCGTCCTCACAGTATATGAGATCCAGCCCAGACTTGCTGGGTGGAGGTGATTCTAAGTCTAGGGGGAGGAAGGACACCTTCTCCCTTCCCAGCTGACTTCTTCCATTGGTGGCAATGACAGGTCATAGCCATATACGACTACCCCTATGCAAGGATAGACTTCTGTGGAGATAATAACATGCCTTTACCACCATGATCAACTTATGGCAATATAGTTAAGATCCCATGTGTATGATTTTTTTTGAATTATTATTTTTTTTGGTATTTTTGATGTATTTAGAAATCAAAAACATGTTTTTGGCAGTGACAAGTACTAACATTAGGTAATTATGCATACATGTGTCCATGACGAATGGATGGTTTCCCTCGACATCGATGGAGGGGATGAGGTGACGAGATGATAGGTGCATATGCAGAGAGGACGCTCCAGAACATACATGGCAGCATCACCCAACTGACTCATAGGACACCCATGGTGAATTCGAGGACTTGCCCGAGACTATTTAGAGACACGTAGTAGGGGTACCCTTCCTGTGGGTTAGACTGTTCAGGAGGTTGGACAATGCAATCGTATGTTATCATGATCAACACCCAAACCCACAAGAATAGGTTCCTATGTAAACATTTTCTATCGTCCATGTGTATTTTGGAGGCTTAACACCCCATTTTTTTACTTATGAAATTTTGTATTATGATACTATTTTTGGACTCTATTCAGAAATAAAAAGTAATAGTGATCGATTTGTTATATTTACAAATGTGTTAAATGTGAATGTGATTTAAATGTTGTATGCTTCTTTATGGATATGACAAGTTCCAATCTAATATGTAACTTGCATATGAATAAAAAACATGATTATAAAGTCTAGGTATGTGAATGTATGTAATGAAATCAAATTGTCTCTCCAATAATCTTATCCTCAATAATCTTCCCAATAACGTAGGGTCCCTAACCTAATACAAGCCATTTAACTGTGACACCACTTACTGGGAGTCAAGGATAACTTTAAGATATTAGATACCTTTAGGGATGGAATCACGCAATAATTAAATCATGACAATGTACTCAACAACATTATTAGATGGTGAGTGGAGACACACACCTCTTGAAGACACCAATTGACCCTCATGTGCATATATAACCTATACAGCTGATTGTAGGTTCTGGGTGTGGCCGCTGGAACCATCAATGAATCCTAAAAATATTAAAGATCCCGTCAACATCTGCCACAACAGAGGAATCATGTTAACAAACTGATAACGCTAGCAGAACAAATAAAACAAACTATACAATATGTACAGTAATATACAAGATCGGCCTCGGCTAAACATTAAGTATAATATTTCTTAAGATAGATCCCATTTCAGGGCTCCTCCAAGGAATTCCCTTCATATTCCTCCATCTCATAGGCTCCTTTCTCTAGGAAATGCTTCACCACGTAAGGCCCATGGCACATAGGGTTAAACTTACCCTCCCCGAGAAGTTCATTGGCCTGATCCCATAAAAGGACCAAGTCACCTTCACTAAACTGATGGGGACAAACAAACTTGTCATACTAGGATTTAACACGGTGCTTATTTACCTCTAGAGACACTACGACATCCAGACACTGCTCATCCAGGTGCTCTAAGTGGACCACATGTTCTTCTAATTCCGAAGAGGTAGGAACTTTATGACAAGTTTTAATGAAGGAATCTCACACTCAATCATTAATACCAACTCCGCCACGTCTACTAACTGAAAATGAGAGAAATCGGTGGAAGTCTTGACTGTGGTTCGATAATCCCACAAAGCAGGGTAAATAATGATATACCAGCTAGTTTTGCTTTGTGTAATTGTTCTTTGTAAACTGGTCTTAAGGGACTTATTAACTACTTCAACCTGGCCATTCGCTTGAGGGTAATAAGAGGAAGAGTGATAAATGACCATCGCACACCCCACCGTGGAAATCATTCAACACAGTCTCAGCCTCATCATGGTTCAAGCAATGATGCAAAGTGGAATCCACCCCCCTTTGATACAATGTGTCACTGATAATACGCTAGTTATTATAATTATGACGTAGGCATTGTCATTCATCCCTCAAGAAGTGAAAGGGAACCTTCAAAGTTTGCAGATAGATGATGATATCACCATACCAAGGGTCAACAGTAAAAAAGAGGAAAATATGCTCATCCATGAATGAATCCTCATGAACTCTGTCTTCCTTTAGACTAGGGATATCAGATATGAGCTAAGCAAATATTAACGACTTCTTTGAATTCGCCAAAATGAACTCGAGGTTGAACTCTTGCAGAATGAAAATCCACTTATTATACTTCACCCCAATCATTCGTCTAGTCAATATAAACTAAAATGTATTGATGTGAGATACAACAGTAGTCTGATGAAGCAGGATATAATGTCTCAACCACTGGACTGCATGGATAGTCGTTAAGGCCAACTTCTCAATGTGACTATATCTAAGTTCAACATCCATGAGATTTCAGCTAACATTAGAGGAAATTTGGGGTCTAAAATGGGACTTTTAAGAAAACCTGCCAACAATAAGTTCTTGTGAGTTGGAATTCAAGAACCAATAGAATTCTAATAAAATGAGTCAACCATAATTGTTGAATTGACATATTTGTCATAAAAAAAACTATTTTTTGTTTGTATTTTCGACATATCTCCTTGTCTTTTTACTCAAATCTTGATTGGGAGAGCTCGTTGGATGCGAAATTTGATTATGCATCCAACGATTACCCACACTACATACTTTTGACGGACCCTTCTACCCCAAAAACAAGAAATACCTGAAAAACATGATGATGACATCATCATCACATTTTTTTAGGTATTTCTTGTTTTTGGGGTAGCAGGGTCCATCAAAAGTATGCAGTGTGGGTACTCGTTGGATGCAGAATCAAATTCCACATCCAACAAGCTCTCCAGATCGAAATTTGAGTAAACACACAGGGAGATATGTCAAAAATATGAACACAAAAGGTAGTTTTTTTCTTTTTTCCTCCAAAATTAATAAATATTATTTTATTATTTTAACTATTATTTTATTATTTTCCTTAGGAGGCCCATTTTATACCTCAAAATTCCTCTAATGTATAATAGATCACACGTGCTCTTGGATCTCATCATCCGCTTGGACCAGAACCATAACAATTGTCTCTTGAGACATGGCCACATATAACAAGAAGTCACGACTATAGTCAGGCAGACTAAGCATGGGGGTAGATGCCAAGGCTCTCTTAATGGTGTTAAAGGACTCTTGGGTTCTCTCATCCCATATAAATAAACTACCCTTCTTCAATAATCGCATAATCCCTTTGGTCAAATTGACATAATTGACAATGAATTGACATAAGAAATTGCCCATCCCTTGGAGACTCTAAAGATGTCAAATTTTGCATGGGGGAGATAACCAAAGTATTTCCTCAACCTTCATCAGATCCATCCTAATCCCCTCCTTTCATACAATGAATCCCAACAAACGACCCAATTTCACACAAAAGATGCACTTCTAAGGATTTAACCGAATTTTGTACCAATGACATCTTTCAAAAACTAAGCGCAGATGATCCGGGTGATCCACCCTCAACCGAGAGTGAGAAACTAAGTCATCCAAATAAAATTCGATAATACGCTTGAGGTCGTGGAAATAAAAAATCATCACCCATTAAAAAGTGGCTCTGACGTTTTTAAGGACGAAAGGAATTTTTCGGTATGCGAAAGTACCCCAAGGACAAATAAACACAATATTATGTTGGTCCTCACATTTAATATGTATCTGGTTGTACCCTAAAAATCCATCCATGAACGTGAAAACTTCCCTCCCTGCACACTCATCCAAAATCTGGTCAATGAATGGTGTGGGGACATTATCTTTCGAACAAGCTCGATTCAGGTCTCTGAATTCAATGCACACTCAGATGGTTCCGTGCTTCTTATCTACCCGAATGATATTGAACACCCATTCAGTTAAGGGAACTAGATAGATGAAACCAGCTTAGAGAAACTTCTCTATCTCATCTTTAATGGTAGGTTCTTTGTGAGGATTCATTGCATGTAGGCGTTTTCGAACAGGTTTAGCATTGGGATATGTTTTGATCTCATGTTTGATAATGCGAGGGTCAATTCCTAGAATTTCTTCATATGAACAAGAAAATATGTCACAAAACTCTTTAAAAATATCGGTGTATCTCTTGAATTCTTCAGCTGAGGAGTCCACTCTGATGTACACATTCTCAATTTTTCTAGGAATCCGAGAGATGTTGACCAGAATCGTAGGAGATAATTTTGCAATGTTCCCTTCGACATATATACCATGAGTACCTAATGGGACCACATGTTTACCAACACTCTCTCTTACTGTCATCCTAAAGTACTCATTCTCGACCTGTTCAAGCTCCGGGATAAAGTAAGAGTGATGATGGAACTCCTCCCAAGGATGTTTTGGACCATTCATGGCCTCGAGAATCGCTTCATCTGAAGGAAATATATCATTGAGGAAATCATGTGAGCATGAATACACAACGGACCAAGAAGGAAGTGCAAGGAAATACTCCTCCTCCATCCAGGAAGAGGAAGGACCAAGGTCTATAGCAGGACCAAGTGCAAGTTGATACAGAACCTTTGCTACAGACAACAACATTCTCATCCTAGTAGGTCTAGTATCTTCATCCAAAGTGCTCAGAGAAGGGAGAGTCCATGGGTCATGTAAATACACAGTCTGAGATGGGACCGAACTCATAGGTGACAAATTGCTACTAGGGTTAGAGCTAATAGCTAGAATTGGTGTAGAAATATTAGAAGTTCCCATTAATGATGGATACATTCTGACACCAACATTCTTAGTTGCTGGCTAAGAAAAAAAAAACAAGATAGTCAATCCTGACGATGCATAGGAACAAGAATTATCAAAATACATCTGGTCGATGATCACAATATTATCCTCAAAAGGGAAGCAGACTACGCGAAATACCGATGATACGATCCCTTTCATAGCGTAAATCCAGTTTCAACCGAGTGAAAGATTGTAATCGGGGGGCGCATCAACTACCTCAACCTCGACCGACACGGTCTTCCCTCCCAACTGGAACTGAAGAGAAGGAATAATGCCATGCGATCAAAATGATCGTCAAACGTAGTCAACATGGTCATAGATTTCGACAACGTGGGTGATCTAAGGCTTTCCCAACAAGCCAGAGACATCACGGAGGCTGCAACACCTTCATCAATAACGATACTTTTAATGGTGTTATTGAGACACTCCACATGGACTAGAAAGGACACTTGGTAAGGCAAGCAAGGGTGGACCTCGCAGGTTTCAAATATGACTACAGTGGATACACTAGGATCAACAACACCCATATTAGACAATAAGGCTCTTGGCTGTGAAGGACAAGTTTGAAGGACTTCCATAACTGACATCGCACAAGGAGTTTGCCCCAAATCGTCAAAAATATAATAATATTGGGTGGATCAAGAATTAGGGTTGTGTCCTGAACGCTTAAGGACTCCCTTAGGTATATAAGATATCGCTTCAGGATTATCAATATGCAACAGAATTTCAGGCCATGCAGGCTCTTTCTCTAGGTTGGGTTGTGACGAACCATAATCTTTTGAGCGAGTCATAACATTAGTGGAAGACATCATGTTGATGAAACCATGGCCACCTTCGGCCATCAGCAGGTTTTGATACCCACTAGACCTACTTCCAGTGTCCAAGGTCCTCGAAGCCATGTTTTTATTATGAGGTAAAGGGTCAATCAACACAACTGGGCTCTATGCGATGTACTTAGAGGATTCCTCAATACAAGGGCACAAGTAAGTCAGATGGCCTCCCCCACAAATATTGCAAGGGAATTTAATCTTCCATTTAGGCTTCTTGTCCCCCCCAACATTATCCATATTCTTGTCATCATTAATATTCTCCTTCCTATTCCCACCCCATTTATTATTTCTTCCCTTTCTTCTATTTATTACGGGTTGTTGGTTACCCTTCTGATCCGACAATTGCATCGAGTGTGCATTCATCGACTAGGTGGGAGTGGACAAGGATGCAGCCTGTCTGGCTGGTCACAGACTGATTAATAGACAAATTTTTCATTTGATGTGTAACCTAGTCTACAACCTTGGCATTTGCAAGGAAAACAATACCATCGTCATGTGACCTAGTTTTAAACTAGGATCGAAGTTCTACCGTGGTGCATTAGGGATAATCTCATATAAAATCCTAGACTAAGCATAGATCAAATCCAACTACTGAGATCTAAATATATCTTGTTCTTCATTACATACTCCAGATATCTAAACATATTTCACGATATAGGGCAATAAATATTTGAGGAACCAATCCAATAGAAACTTGGGTGGAATGTTATCCTTAGTAAACCTCTTTCATCGATGCTACTCTTGAATATGATCATAAATATGCATGGCTTTATCTTGCTGAAATGTCGACAAGAGATCGGTGTTGACATCACAACATATTGAGAATTTAAAGTGGTTCAGAAAGGTCATGGCTAAGTCATTAAATGTCTGATAGGTGCCCCCAGGTATCTCTATATACCATTTTAATGTAGGACTCGTGAGGGTGCTTTGAAATAGTCTCAACTGAAAAGAATCATGGTTCAAAGAGTTTGAATAACACCATAGGTGGAAATTAGTGACATCCTCTCTAGGGTCCTCACCATTCTTACCTTGAAACATTTGAATTTCCAAAGGAAGCTTAGCGGGAACAACTGACAACATTGGATCATGAGAAACCAGATCGTTGGTCAACTTCGAAAGGTTGGGTAGGTTTAAACTAGCCAAAAAGGGGAGCCTAAGTTGTGACATATGATTCCATGTCCCCTGAAGAGGTTGGTTCGCATAGGGATGATTGTGATAAATGCCATAGCCTTGACCGACCAGATAATAACCCCCTCCCATATGTCCCATATAAGGTTGCACGAGGACTTGATGCTTAGGTATTCCTTAAGAAGGAGGAGACAACAATCATAATTATAAGACAAATAGTTCAGTTTCCTCCAAGGCACATAAGGAGGTATATGGCCTTGGGACACGACAACATTGGCTGATGCAGGGACAATGTAGTTATATGGAACACTACTTCCCAAGGGACTGTTCGAGGCATAAGGATGATGTGACATGAAAAAGGCATATGAAGGAACGAGTATGGTGGACGATGTGATATAGGATGGAATGTAATAAGTGGCCCCAACATTCACGCATACACTATCACCCCCAAGAGAGTGAACCCTAGTTTCACGACTGAATAAAGGGAGAGAGAATACCCCCACTTAGGAGCGGAGGGTGCAATATGCTCACTCCCAAATTGATCAGCAAGGAAAGGATAAATAGTGTCCCCAAGTCCAACACTAAGATCCACACCAGGATCGATAGCAGATGATGGGATTGATGTAGTGAAATTTGGCATAACAAATGTAAACAGACATGTGCTGGAGGGAGTAGGCTGAGTCTCAGCACCCAATCTCGCCAAAGAAAAAATTCTATAGGAAACTGTGAAATTTGACAACTGGGGTCGTGTAGTATGGGAGGTACCATCTCCCAATGGGTCGAATTAAACTAGATTTCTGGGTATCCATATAGTTCCTCCCCCCATTCTAGATGATGGATATGGAGGGCACTCTGGGTTCTTAGATGTAGTACTCATAACGAGAACCATGTGTGAATCAAAGTGTACTAAAGGTTTCCTATAACATCTAGTCCTCTTCTGATGAGGAGAAGAAGAGTTCCAAGGAGATAATATTACTAAGCATCGAGATCAACAAGGAGTTGGAAATTGATCCACAATGACTCAAAAGAACGAAGACTCAACTAACTATGATCCCTAAATCCAACTAGCGCACAAAGAGAACACCCCTAAGAAAACTAAGTCATATGCAAACAAGTAGAGAGGGAGGATAAGTGAGCTCCTGAATGCAGCAGGTATGTCTCGCCTAGGATAGGCCTGAGACTCCCATACACTACAAGCAGAGGTGTGTAACCAATTATACTGTCCCTCAACTTCAAATCATATAGTGACTGTGTTGTCCAACCCATACCTGGCCAAGACAATCACATAATAACCTCTACAATCACCCCCTGTGATACCTAGGTAAGGAAACTAAGGTCACCCGAATATAACCAATTCTCAGGCGGATAGTCATAGACAAGATCTATCATATGGGAAGGGTAGCAAAGCCCGAAGCTTGAAAGCACCAAAGGTACCTCAAAATCCCCCAGATATGAATAAGATCCTGGATATATCTTCGTCGCTCAACATAAAGTGGCAAGGGGATATCCCCACCACAAATGTGTGTGTTGCCTCATGCTTAACTCCTGTATAAGAGGAGCCTCCTAATAATACTAATTATACCAAGGATTTCACTTCTCACTTGGATAGAAACCTAGTTGTTTTATTTCATGGTCTTGGAAAGATTTACTCACGAGACCCTATTCTAAGACTCTAAAATCCTAAGCTTGTTGGCGCACCTCTATCAAATAAAAATGTGTAATCGATTTTAATTTAAGCATTCATTTTAAGGATGTGATTACTCAAGGGTAATGAGCATGCAACTAATGAGGTTATGACTCAACAATGAAGTAAATCTGCACACCTAAAAA
Organism: Pseudotsuga menziesii; assembly: GCA_001517045.1. Taxonomy (NCBI): domain Eukaryota; kingdom Viridiplantae; phylum Streptophyta; class Pinopsida; order Pinales; family Pinaceae; genus Pseudotsuga; species Pseudotsuga menziesii. Next base: position 220,046 of record LPNX010491234.1, on the reverse strand, counting down.
ACAATTCCAAGTGTAAGTTGTTTTTAATCATGAAAAAGGGGGTATGCCACTACATGTAATGTCAATATTTCCTTTCAAATTCCCATGCAATCCTTCCTATATGAATATCTGATCACTAACTTCATCTCAGGAAAAATAATGCAAGTACCAAATAAATGCAATGCACAATGCAATAAACATGCAAAGACAAAATATTTTTGTATTTTCAATATAGATGCAATGAAAATGCAAAATAAGAAGGCCCTACAAAATCCCATACCTCGTAGCAAGTAAAAATCAAGCCAAACAAGACACTAAGACCAAGAAGGCCAATGCACTAATAATAAACCAAGAAGGAGATAAAAACAAGAATAGCTTTCAAATAAATTCAATAAAAAAATGTCTCTGGTCATAATGGAGGCAATCAATAAGCAACACATGGACCCAAGAAGACTTGGAAATATTCACAACCCACCCAAAACCTCCACACATCCAAATCTCAAGATCAAAGAGAGATGTATTTGACTGTATACACTGCATCCCATGTATATACATAACTACAAGTTCTATGACCATTGTATACCAAGGAAAAGGTGGTAAAAAATAAGCTAAGAATCAAATCACTTCAAGGGACTTCCAATAACTCAATCAACCACTGAACGAGACAAAAAAACACAGAGAAGTAGAGAGCAAATCAAGCCAGTCATGCACCCAAACCCCAACAAAAAGGAAATCCCCATTGGACTCGCCAATTCTGTTACATAGAAGATCCCCTATGGATTGGGGTGGACCACTGCAGATAGGATGACACCAGAAATAAACCCATTTCCGATCATGCTAAACATATAAGCAAAACTAACACTAAGAGACCAAGGAGGCATACCTTATTCCAGATGTTTGAAGTAGATCCCCGTTGCACTTTCAATCAAGTTTGTACCTACACATTTCCCTCAACAACAACAATATATACAAGCATGATATATGTAAAGTGTTAGAATCTAATCTAGCATGATATATTCCAATACATAATCAAAGTAATTACATCCATGGATAGAAAATATTGATAATTACACATGTAATGGACAAGGAACGGATATTGATATTAATATGAACAAATATAAAGATGAAAAACTATGTCGACACCTTGTCAAAATCGAGAAACTGAGTCCCTCCACCTGGGCCTCCACTGCTTCAATCCTCCATACAAAGGCAAGCTCACAAAGATCAAGGAAATATTGGGAAATATCACTAATGTCTGCTACAAGGACAAAGGGATGCAGATTGAAGTGCATAAGAATGGGGCACAATTTTGCTATAATGTACTTTCTCTCAAATTTCTCCTGAGTCTAATTCTTCATAGTAGCTCAATATATATCCCTTCAATAGGAGGTGAAGGATTGAAGTGGAGTGTTTCTTGTCATATGGAAGGCCAATAGATGAGCCATTCGTTACTTAGTGGGAGAAAACTCCAAATATTTTTTGTTTTTGAGCACATTTCCTNGGTTGTAGACTTGTGACCCACGTATATATATATATATATATATATATATATATATATATATACATGTCTTTTAAGGGGTTCCACTGGAGCATCAGGGTCATAATGAGCAAAAAGGGATAAAAGGAGTCTGCATAGGGAGAGGGATAGGACATCAAATCATGATGTATCAGGTGTAGAAAACAACTCTATAACAACCCGTAGAAATATTTCTCCATTAATCCCTTCTTGATTTACAAATTATATAACACAATTAAAACAATTCTTGCAAAAATTCTAATTCTTTCATGGATGGATTCTCAAATTCTCTTAAGTTGTTAGACTTGTATAACGATCTTTACTTTATTTGTTCCTTGATACGCATGGTTGTTGAATGTAGAAAATTTCTTCAGAATCCTTTTTATTCTCTTTCAAATTATATTCTTTTTGGATGTCCATGCATTATAAGTGACTTAACCAATTTCCATTTGTATCCAGTTTCCACAAGATTTCATAAATCCTCATAAAAAAAATATCTTCAAATTAATAGTCCAAAAATCACAATAACCCCCGTAGGTAATTGGGGCAGAGCTGAATCTATTATTTTTGATGACCATGTCCCAAACTCTGAATGTGCCATCTTCTAAAACTCGTTCAACCAGTAATACTGCACACAATGGTATTAAAGAGTTTTTGAAGTCTTGTAAAGCATTGCTTCAACATAACATAAGATATACACATTCCTGCTATTTCGGTGATAGAAAAATATACTAAACCATGCTACTCGGGTATCGTACCTCTATGATTATGATTGAAGGCATTTTTCTTTGATTTACAACATAAATTTAAAAAAAAATTAAATACAAAACACACACACACACATAGTTAACATTGATGTGCCAACACCAAACATAAAGTTTACTATTTCTTTGACTAGTATTTTCAAAGCTACTGCACTCCATTATAAGACAAAAATAAATTATTCACTAGAAATAAAAGTTATTTGCAGGGTGCATTTTTTATACAATGATATATTTCTTTTCTTACAGAAAAAAAAATGTACTCTTGCTATTCATAGAGAATACAAAAGTACATCATTAGCCCAACCAATCTTATAAAGTTGATCACTCATTCAACAAAGGTTTAGAAAAAACAACCAACTCATGGAAACCATTCGAAAAGACATATATCGGTATTAAATACAAAAAAACAACACAAAATAAAGAGACCAAAGGAAACATATCCTCCCACTTACATGGAATAATAATTTAAGGAATCGCTATTCTCCAAAGAGTTATCAACAAATTCTTCCCATTTGAGAATTCTTTTATAACCTTCAAGAGTCTCTTTCAAAAAATTATCGGCTTCCAAATTTAGTTCTCGATAGATGTGTTCTATACTAATGGAAACAAAGGATGTAAGAGGACTTTGGTTCTCTAGCACCAATTATGGAGCACAACCACTTGTAAATTAAAAACATCATTTTTCCACTTGACTATCACCATAGAGTCCCCATAAACTTTGAAGGAATCAATCCCAAAAGTAGAAGCCACACTGGAAAGGCACCATAAGGCCATCCATCTAGACTTAGTGTCATATCCATACCCACATTTCAGTTTAATTTTGAAGAAATGATCCTTATTGAGCCTGAGGACCACCCCAGGTGCACAAATTCCTCCTTGAGAATCCCCATCAAGAATCATGTAGCTTCATGAGATAAAGGAAACTCCACCACTTGCATAACCTTAGATTTTTTAAACTCTACTTCAAAATATTATGTGTACAATCCTACTATTTGTATACAACAAGTATCAAGGTTCATTTTTTTATATCTACAAATATGATATAATTTTTGGATTGCCCTATTCCCTGGAAAATGAAAGCAAGTAATGTATTGTGCTCTGTACATTTATATTACCAGTGAAGAAAATTAAGTTCAAAATATTGACATCCCTAGTGCTCTGAAATGTTAAGGGAAATACATATAGTATTCCAAACAAGTTTTGTAAACTAGTAGTTGACAAAAATGTGTTCAACAAATTCAGTGTCAGCTCTACATAAAACACACATATTTGGCCCAATCCAACCTCTCTGTGTTAGATTGTCCCAAGTCTTCAAGAATATTTTAAAGGACAACAATATAAAACATTTGATTTTCAAGGGTACATGCCAGTTCCACAATTTTTTGTACCACCATTTGGGGGCAGTCAAAGTGTTTTTTTGACCTATCACAATGTAAGCATCCTTAGCCAAAATATGAATTGTAGAAACATTGAAAGACCACGCGATTTTATCATCACATTTATTCAACCTCATACAGTGTAGAATTATGGTGAAAAATATATCTATCCCATTCCTCAGACCAAAAACTACCCAATACAATATTTGAAGTAGAAAGACAATATGATTCTGAAGGATAGATCCAGGTAGGTCGGTTATGTTAGGATTAATTAAACCTCTTTTGTCCAATATAGTGTATTTGGTGATTTTTCCTAACTTAGGAAGTTATTATCACTGTACTAGAGTGTGGGGGACACACCTAGAGGTTATTTTCCACTTAGTGCATCTTCATGCATGAGTTTATGTGCCTCTCGGACCAATCCCTACATTATAGGATCCCACTCTGAGTGCCACCAGTGGTCACCTTCACTTGGATGTGGTAGGTAAGAAGTTATGATGAGTTATTCTCCAGTTACAATCAGTTAGATCACCATTAGTTAGCCTAGCACCATTTTTTCATGCATGCAAGGAGTGTGGTGCCTTTTGTGCACCTACCTCATTAGTTAATTGATTGTATACTGATTTAGACATCTAGAGTTAAACTAGTGAGCTCCAGCTGTGATTTTTCCACACCAAGTTAGCTAAAACAGTAAGCTTGAGATGGTAGAATCGAATCCTATCCACAATATTCGAATTCTATTTATTGTATAATCATTGTATTATTAATTAATGAATGAATATTAATGTTGTGATTATATGAGGAATTCTTGTCCGATTGATCTGAAATTTGTGTCATGAATTCTTTGCTCAGTGGACATTGAACTTTATTATTCCACTGCATAATTCCTTTTCAATAGCTCTCATATTGTCCTATAGATCTATGGTTCTCAAATTTAACATGGTATCAAATCCTTGTTCAAGCTAGCATCAAACCTCGTAAACCTCCATTGTGCACCCGAAGCAACTAAGGTTCCACATAATTGCTGGAATCATAGCATTTCTCCCTCTGGATTATTTCCAGAGAAGTCTATCCAGGTGCGATGGACTCTGGAAAAGTGCACATGATGAGGTGGAATGGTTTGAATTGACATATTATTGTGAATTGGTTTGTTTTTTCAGCATTTTTGCAGGTACAACTTCAAAATGGATTTAATATAAGTTCCTCCTCTATCACCATTCAATTATGTTGAGTGGAAATTGAAGATGGTTGAATATCTTGAGACCCGTGATATTCTTGATGTGTCATTTGGAGCTGGTAAAGAATCTTATGAAGAGGAATAATATTGGATAAATGACTATGATAGAGCATATGGAGGTATGGGTATGCTAATGTCTCATGATATGCGTTATCGCATGGAATTTTTTGAGTATCCATTCAAGCTCTAGACAAATCTAGATAGAGCCTTTGTTGTGTAGAAATAAGTATATGATAGCTTGAGCGAATCCAACACCTCCTCATGTGTTCTAACTTCAAAATCCTCAACCTATATTCTCTCAGTTGAAGTTGTCCAAGATGAAGAAGAAGCATAATCTTCTACTCAATCAATTTGAATTGTTGAAAGTCTCCTTGAAGTGACTCCTTCTCCTATTGCTATAGAAGTTTATGATATATATGATATCTCATCTTCACATATAGATGATCTAGAATAATACATTCGAATCTCCATTGTTGAAGAAAGACTCTCCTTCCATTCTACTCATTCATTCTCCAACCATTCTTCTATTCTAAATTATGTGCAAAGATTTCTAGTGAAAGCTCAAGGAGCTCAAGAGATATTTGATACCTCTCTCTCCACTCATGTTGCTGGTGTGAAGAAAAGTGATACTTTGGATGTTTCGGAAGAAATATCATATTTTAGGAGTGATCCATTCACCCTCATTGATCTAGAGCTTCCAGTAAATTCCTACATGATTGCTTGCACCAATACTCAGAGTTTTGTTGAAGAAGGAGAAAATTGTGCATCTATCATCTCAGTGGAGCACTTGGAAACTTTTTTCCACACTCTTGGATCTGATATGACCTTATTTGGTTTGAATTTTAAGTTTCAAGAGCCTCCAGTCATGCTTGTAGTTGTTCTCATCAATTTTGGTGTGAAAAATCAAGCACCTTAAGTCTCTTTCAAATTTGATGTCATTTTTCTCTCATGAGTTTGATGATATTAAATTTTGTGTATCATTACATATTTTAGAACCTATATAATATTATGGAGCTCAATAATTCACTCACCATGGTCCCATGACTTCTCTACCTTCCTATTTGATCACATGCTCATCTCCTCACAATACTAGTAAAGATGGAGACATATTGCATTCACCTGGACACTTGCTCCTAACACCTAAAGTTAATTTTACCTCACATGGTTCAATGTTCAAATTCTTATAATTTTTTGGTTTTACCTCACATGCTTCAAATTCTCAAGGACGTTTTCTCTCTCAACAGTTGATCTCAGTTGCTCTACATGGGTCCAATTTTCATCTTGCAACTGTCTATGATCCTGATTCACTTGAGCATATTCCTCTTATGCCAAAGAGGAAAATTCCTCCATACATAATCATTTAGTTTGGAGAGTTTCACATACACAGTACCAGGATTATGATGCACAAAAGAACCAAGATTAAGAAGTACTGCTCCACAGAGTTGCAGATTGCAACAAAAGTTTCACAAGTTTTTGCTCAAAGAGACAAATTTTTTCTTAAGTATGGAAGCTTCTTTGCTCATCACTTGATTATTTTGAGGGGGGGTTTTCCCATGAGGTTTTCCACATTTTCCTTATTTTATTAAGCATTATTTTATTCATTTATATTGTATGGGTGAGTTTTGTCCTAGTTGCTAGGGCCCAAGTTGTCCAAAGTTAGGATTAATGGTGGGTGTTAGGATTAATTAACCCTCCTTTGTCCAATAGTCTATTTGGTCATTTTCCCTAACTTTGGAAGTTAATATCAATGTAATAGAGTATGGGGGACACAGATAGAGGTTATTTTCCACTTACTGCATATTCATGCATGTGTTTATGTGCCTCTGGGACCAATCCCTAAATTATAGGAGTCCACTCTAAGTGCCACCAATAGTCACCTTCAGTTGGTTGTGGTAAGTAAGTATTTATGCTAAGTTATCCTCTAGTTACAATCAGTTGAATCACTATCAATTAGCCTAGATCTAGTTTTGCATGCATGCAGGGAGTGTGGCACCTTTTGTCCACCTACCTCATCAGTTAACTGGTTGTAGACTGATTTAGACATCCAGAGTTAAAATAGTGAGCTCCAGCTGTGATTTTTCCACACTGAGTTAGCTAAAATATTAAACTTGAGCTGGTAGATTTGAATCCTATCCACAATATTCAAATTCTATTTATTATATAATCATTGTATTATTGATTACTGAATGAAGATTAATGTTGTGATTATCTTAGCAATTCTTGTCCAATTAATCTGAAATTTGTGTCATGAATTCTTTGCTCAGTGTACATTGATATTAATTATTCCACTGGATAATTCCTTTCCAAGAGCTCTCATATTGTCCTTTATATCTATGGTTATCAAATTTAACATGGTATCAAAGCCTTGTTTAGGCTAGCATCAAACCTCATAAACCTCCATTGTACACCCGAAGCAACTAAGTTTCCACATAATTCCTGAAATCATAACATTGCTGCCTTTGGATTCTATCCAGAGAAGTATATCCAAGTGTGACAGACTTTGAAAAAGTGCACATGTCGAGGTGGAAGGGTTTGAACTGACATATGATTGTGAATTGGTTTGTTTTTGCAGCGTTTTTGTAGGTACAACTTCAAAATGGATTTAAGATCGGTTCCTCCTCTATCACCATTCAATTATGCTAAGTGGAAATTGAAAATGGTTGCATATCTTGAGACCCATGATCTCCTTGATGTGTCATTTGGATCTGGTAAAGAATCTTATGAAGAGGAAGAAGATTGGATAAATGACTGTGATAGAGCATATGGAAGTATGGGTATGGTAATGTCTCATGATATGTGTTATCTCATGGAATTTGTTGAGTATCCATTCAAGCTCTGGAGAAATCTAAATAGAGAATTTGGCGTGCAGAAAGAAGTAAATGATAGCTTGAGTGAATCAAACACCTCATCATGTGTTCTAACTTCAAAATTATTGGCCTATATTCTCTTAGTTGAATTTGTTCAAGATGAAGAATAAGCATAATCTTCAACTCAATCAATTCGAATTGTTAAAAGTCTGATTCCAGTGACTCCTTCTCCTGTTGCTCAAGAAGTTTATGAGACATTTGATATCTCATCTTCGCATATAGATGATATAGAAGAAGACATTCGAATATACTTTGTTGAAGAAAAACTCTCCTTCCATTCTACTCAATCATTCTCCAATGATTATTCTATTCTAAATTATGTGCAAAGTTTTCCAATGAAAGCTCAAGGAGCTAAAGAGAGATTTGATTCCTCTCTCTCCAATCATGCTGCTGGTGTGCAAAAAAGTGATACTTTGGATTTATTGGAATAAATATCATATTTTGGGAGTGATCCATTCACCCTCATTGATCTATAGCTTCCAAAAAATTCCTACATGATTGCTTGCGCCAATACTCAGAGTTTTGTTGAAGAATGAGAAAATTGTGCATCTACATCCTAGTGGAGCACCTGAAACCTTTGTTATACACTCTTGGATATGATATTCCATTATTTGGTTTGAATTTTAAGTTTTAAGAGCCTCCAGTCATGCTTGTATTTGTTCTCATTAATTTTGGTGTGAAAAATCAAGCACCTCAAGTCTCTTTCAAATATGCTGCTGGGGATTCAATATCAATTTTCTCTCATGAGTTTGCTGATATTAAATTTTGTGTACCAGTGGATATTTTAGTAACTATATAAGATTATGGAGTTCAATAATTCACTCTCCATTATCCCAGGAATTTTCTACCTTCCTACTTGATCACATGTTCATCTCCTCACAGTACTAGTAAATATGGAGATATCCCGCATTCGCCTAGACAATTGCTCCTAACACCTGCAGCTGATTTTACCTCACATGGTTCATGTTCAAGGCTTGAACATATAATTTTCTTGGGTTTACCTCACATGGTTTGAATTCTCAATCACTTTTCTCTCTCTCATTAGTCGATCTTAGTTGTTGTACATGGGTCCAGTTTTCATCTTATAGTTGTCTATGTTCCTGATTCAGTTTAGAATATTCGTCTTCTTCCAAAGAGGAAAATTCCTTCAGAAAAAAATCATTTAGTTTGGATAGGTTCACATGCACAGTCTCGAGATGGTGATGCACAGAAGAACCAAGATTCTGCATTACTGCTCCATAGAGTTGTAGATTGCAACAAACATTTCACAAGTTTTTGTTCAAAGAGAAAGATTTTCTCTTAAGTATGGAAGCTTGTTTCATGATTAGCTGCTTATTTTGAGGGGGATGGTTTTCCCATTAGTTTTTCCTTATTTTCCTTATTTTATTAAGTAATATTTTATTCATTTAGATTGTATGGGTGAGTTTTGGCCTAGTTTACACGACCCAAGTTGTCCAAATTTAGGATTAATGGGGGGTTTAGGAATAATTAATCCTCCTTTGTCCAATATAGTATATTTGGTAATTTTTCCTAACTTAGGAAGTTATTATCACTGTACTAGAGTATGGGGGACACACATAGAGGTTATTTTCCACTTACTGCATCTTTATGGATGAGTTTATGTGCCTTTAGGACCAATCCCTACCTGATAGGATCTCACTTTGTGCCACCAGCAGCCACCTTCAGTTTCCTATGGTAGGTAAGAACTTATGTTGAGTTATCCTCCATTTACAACCAGTTAGATCACTATCAGTTATCCTAGCACTAGTTTTGCATGCATGCAGGGAGTGTGGAGCCTTTTTTCCACCTACCTCATCAGTTAATTGATTGTAGTAGTGGCACCTTTTTTCCACCTATCTCATCAGTTAATTGATTGTAGTAGTGGCACCTTTTTTCCACTTACCTCATCAGTTAATTGATTGTAGTAGTGGAACCTTTTTTCCACCTACCTTGTCAGTTAATTTATTGTAGTATGATTTAGAAATCCAAAGTTAAACTAGTGAGCTCCAGCTGTGATTTTTCCACACTGAGTTAACTAAATTAGTCATCTTGAGCTGGTAGATTTGAATCCTATCCACAATATTCGAATTCTATTTATTATATAATCATTGTATTATTGATTAATGAATGAAGATTAATGCTCTGATTATCCGAGCAATTATTGTCCGATTAATATGAAATTTGTGTCATGAATTCTTTTCTCAGTGTACATTGATCTTAATTATTCCAGTGCATAATTACTTTCCAATAGATCTCATATTGTCCTGTAGATCTATGGTTCTCAAATTTAACAACTTAATGTGTTCTAAAGTGAAAAATCCCAGTTTTGCAATATAATCTAGTAAATATGGAGAGAGATTAGATATATCCTCCATCCAAATAATTGGATCAATCCCTACCAAAATTCTAGATCCTAATCCAACCTTCCAACTTAGGCCTCTACTCAACCATGTGTAATATTTAATAAATCCAGACTAGAAGTTAGAAGTATTTAAAATATTCCCTTTTGATGTATTTTCCATGGAGAAATTCACTTCATAGTCCTCTGCCAAATAATCCTCTCCATAGGCTCTTCAAACACAAACCAGTGCTGAACCAATATATATTCTTTATATTCGAACAACCCCAACTTTTTGGATTAGACAACCTTTCTTAGCTAGAATCTTCATTTCCAGACCACATAAATTTGAACATGATCACGTGGATCATTCTAATAATAGTCTTTGGAACCTGTACCAATGAGAACCAATATACATGAATACCAACCAACAAAACTTTTAGGAGAGTCAACTTTCCTCCCAATGACAACAACTTGAAAGACCAATGGCCAATCCTTTTTTTTTCAAAATTTTAAACTAACCAAAACCAATATTTAATACTATACCCAACTAGTTTAAGTGGTATCTCAAATACTTGAAACCTCTCCCTATATCCAAGACTTTGAAAGGCATAAAAGTTGTAATTTGATCCATAAATTTCTTATCAACCTTGTGTTTGTAAAAGAATGATTTTGTAATTCTTACCTCCATCCATGAGGCTGCATAAAATATGTTAATAATCTCAACAAAACAATTCCGTTCATCCACCAAACCATTTCCAAACAAAATTAAATCATCTGCAAATAATAAATGTGTAATGAAAACATATGCTTATAACTTGATTCCTTTTTTTTTCCTTAGATTTATTGATCACGTGACTTAGGCCTTCTATAACAAGAAAAAATAATAAAGGAGATAAGGGACATCCCTACCAAATGCCTCTAGATATTTTGAAGAAGTAGGAAGGTGATTCATTGATGACCGCAGAGAACTAAGTTGAAGCAACACATGACATTATCTAGTTTGCTACCAAAATAGGAAGCCCAATTTGTATGAGAAGAAGCCTCAAATATACCTAATCCACTCAATCATAGGCCTTCACTAAATCCATTTTCACCATCAAAACATAAACATCCTTAAAATTTATAGAGTGTAAACATTCCTCAGTGATACCTATCTGCCATGTCCCCATCCAAATAAGACTACTTGTGAAGAATGTTTCACCAACCTACTAGTTCCCTAGCTTGAGGTGGAGGCATACATTTTGTAAGGGAGATATGGGACCCAAATGACCTTATTTTACCATATTCACATTAAATTGGGTCACATAATAATAAATGTTAAGAAAATAAAGTGGCCTTGGTTCATGGAGACAATTTTAGGCTTATGGAGTCCTTGGATGGATATATTCCCCCACTCACTTGGCATGGCCTTCATCCAAATTCAAATCCATGGGGAATGCAATGTTCTTGGAGGGTGATTTGGTGTCACATAGAATATCATGAGCCAAGGAATTTTATTTTGTAGAGGATGTTATTTCCCATGGAAGAGGAAGATACTAAGAAGACAATGTGTGCCGCTTGGAAGGAAATTCCATGCACTCTATACCAACAAATGATGGGAGATTCTATGGCAAGTACGAAAAATTCAGACCTGATTGCAGAACTATGAAAAATATGACATGATAGGGATAAAAATATCCACCAAGAGGGCGCATTTGGGAGTTAGAGGCAACCATTCAAATTGGGGAAATAATTGGAGCATGAAGGAGAAGACAAGTGTCATAGGAGTTATTAAATCACTACAATGAGTTAGAGGAATACTATGGAGGGAAATTGAACTTAGGAGGCCTCATGAAGTTAATAAAATTATTTATTGAGGAAGGAGAAGATATTTTTATCATTTTTTAATTGGCCTTTGGAATTTTGGAGAGATTTTTCTTGTCCATTGCACGGTGAGTGTTCACTCTCCCCGCTTATGAACCAATTTCTAGGGAGTTGGATTCCTTTCCAAGTTGATTGATAGAAAGGAAATTAATAAATATAACTGGATCTGAATTAAGGTGTTTTAGTTTTAGGTTGAAGGTCCATACAATTCTAGTTCTCATCTTTCTCTCCCTTCTCTCATTCCTACTTCGCCATTCCCCATACTCTTATGTGACGACGCACTTGTTGGAGTGGTGCTTGTGATTGGATGAATAAATTTGATACTGAAGCTTGGGAATATTATGTATGGCTTTGTATGGTTATTTTCATATAATATTCAAGTCGAAATCTAAGTAATCCATATGTGAAAAGCTTGCATTCCAACGCTATTAAAACACTAGTTTTCATGTATTTGACTTCCATTTTGAAAGTGTATCTCATATTTTTATGAAGGAATTTATATGATGTTTAATGTTTTTTGGGAATAAATTTGTATGATTTAAATGGTCTCTATATGTCATGTAATTATATGAACTATTCAATCCACTTTTCATGTGTCAAAATCGAGCTAGTAGTGTCATTTTCCCTTAAGCAATTTCCCTGAAAGTTGTCATATGAATGTTGCACATTATAAATAGTTTGAAGAGATAATAACCATGATTAATTAAATACCGTTATTTCTTATATTCATCCCCATACTCTGTTCCTAAATTTTGGAGGGTCAAACTTGAGTTGGGAAGCCAATTTTGTCTCCACTCTTGGGGGGAATTCGACCACATTTTCCTAGGAAATTTGTACTTTCTCTCTTTATCCCAAAACCAAGTTTTAGAGGCTTAAATTCAGAAAAAAAAAGTGTTAATAGGTAATATTGGGTTGTAATAATACTCACCATACCATTTCATTTTAAATTCGAGACCATTTGGTGTCAGTTGGAACCCCCTAGAGTCATGACTAGTTAAGCCCGAATTTCCCCAAATTGTACTTTTCTCCAAAAATTTCAAGTAGGTTTATTACAATGGTAATAGAGAATATTATTGGAACCTACTTAAGTCTCCATTTATGTTTCCTAATGATTATCTCTGTCCATTAGTGACTGAAACTGAAGACATTGTTAGTGGAAGAGAAGAAGGTGAAGAAGTCCACTCCGCTTTAGAGGCGATTAAGAACAAACTAGGAGTAGAAGTTATGGATGATAATGATAAATTTAAGACACTCATGAATACATATTTTGATGATATGACCAATAATATTATGCAATGTTTTGAATTGATGGCTAGCCAACTTTGGGGCAAGTTGGCAGTAGGGAGTAGTAATAGTTTCCATCATGAAGAGAAGAAGACCTACGGGGAAACATTTTTCTCGAAGACTGGACCTCACAATAGACCCCATGACTTCAATAATAAGACCAAACCTACAAATCCTAGGTTTTTAGAGTCTAAAAGTAACGTTGACACTCCTTATGGCATTAAGGAAGCATTAGATGAGTGGCATCCACTAAGTAAAGAATGTAGGAAAACTCTACCTTTCGACTAGTTCTTCAATGTAGCTAGAAAGATAAAGTTGATAGGAAATGGGGCTAGGACACCTTTTCTAAATAGTGAATTGAATTATTCCACGGGAAAGGTAACTCTCCTTTCCTTTGATGTCTCTTCCCAAATGTTTTCTAGTGCTTGGATACAAAAACTATATGTGTATTTCCAATTGAATCATATGGTTGAAGAGGATACATTGAAAATGATCATTCTACATCTTGAGGGAGAAGCCAACTATTGGTGGTTCCATGGTCTTAATACCTTGGGACATGATCATATTTCATCCTATGAAGAGTTTTCCAAGGTATTATTGGAGAGATTCAATAGGAAATACCTTGAACCTCCTTTCAAAGAATTGGTACAATTGAAGAAAATTGAGACCCCTGAAGCCTATATGTTGGAGCTCTAAGTGATAGTTTCTAATATCTCTATGGATCAGTTGGTTCTACTATACACTGAAGGGTTGGAAGAACCTTTGAAAGGGATGGTGTCCCACAAGCCAACTACATTAAAGGATTCCATAAAATTGACAAGAGATCTGTAGAATGTGCTGCCAAGGACTAGGTATGCCCCTAAGCCTAATTTTCCTTCCAAATTCAAAGAAAGGAGGAAACCATGGTAAATGACTCTTTTGTTAAGGATAATAAGGAGGGACCAATTAAAGAAGAACTCAAGAGAAGCGAATTGTGCTTCACATGCCAAAAAACTTGGTGCTTCACATACAATGAACTATAGTCCCTGAAATGAGGTTCAGAAATTCAAAAGGGAAACCCATCTTGTTGAGAGGAATGCACACTTACCCTAACAAAGTGGTGTCCTCTCATAGTATGAGGTTTATATTGAGGCATGAGGACATTGAATGTGTTGTTGGATGTTTGATCACATCTTCCAAGCCTCACTTGAAGGTTTCAAAACATCCAAAGGAGATAAAATAGTTGTTCAGTAAGTATGAGAAGGTTTTTGGAGACCTTACTCTAGGAAGGTCACTTGATAGAGGGGTGGAGCATGCCATTGAATTAGGGATACATAACAAACCTATCAAAATTCATTCCTATAGACACACCAAAAGGATTCAAGATGAGATTGAGGGGGACATTAAAGAACTATTGGAATTGGGTCTCATAAGACCTAGTTCAAGCCCTTATGCTTCTTCAATTGTCATGGTGAAGAAAAAGGATGGAACCTTAAGAATTTGAATTGAATTTAGAGCCTTGAAAGTTGAACATGAAGATAGTGAAGAATATATATCCCATCCCAAGGATTGATGAACTCATGGATGAACTCCATGTAGCAAAGTTCTTCTCAAATATTGACCTTAGATCTGGTTATCATCAAATTTGAATGAGGGAGGAAGATACACAAAATATTGCTTTCAAATGTCACTATGGTCACTTTGAGTTTCTTGCCATGCCTTTTGGATTGACAAATTCTCTTGCCAAATTTCTATCATGCATGAATAATATCTTACACAAGAAACTTCATAAGTTTGTATTAGTTTTCTTTGATGATATTCTTATTTACAATAAGAAATGGAAGGAACACTTGCATGATCTAAAAGTTGTATTAAAAATTCTGCACGATCAATATTTGTTTTCTAAGTTGTCAAAATGTGAGTTTGGTATGACAGAAATTTTGTATATTGGACACATCATTAGTCAATATGGTGTGAAGGTGAGCTTGGAGAAAATCAAATCCATTATTGAATGGCCACATCCCAAAAATCTCACTGAATTGAGGGGATTCATTGGGGTTTGAACCTACTATAGGAAATTTGTGAGAGGTTCTCCCAAATCACTTCACCTCTCATTGATTTGTCAAAGAAAGATGCTTTCCAATGGCATGAAGAGGCTGAAAAGGCTTTCCAAATAATGAAAGAGTTAATGAGTAATTGTCCTATTCTTACATTACCTGATTTTTCTAAACCATTTGTCTTAGAGTGTGATGAATTGGGGGAGGGGCATTGGAACAATCCTAAAGAAAGAACAACACCTAATAAATTTCAAGATTAGGAAGCTACAACCACATGAGAAGATTTAATCTATTTATGAAAAATGAATGTTAGCCATCATGAATTCTTTGATCAAGTTCAGACAATACTTGGTGGGAAACAAGTTTGTGGTCAAAACTAACCATAATAGCCTAAGAGACTTCCTCACTCAAAAGGATCTAAATGAAAGGAAATAAAAGTGGGTGAGTAAGGTTAAAGCATTTGATTTTTATATTGAATATGTAAAGGGAAAGAATAATGTGGTGGAAGATTCCTTATCTAGAAGACCCTCTATTTCTCTAATGGATGTTGCAGAATATTGGAAAGCTATAGTAGAAGTAGAATATGCCAAGGATAAGTTTGTTTGTGAAATTTTTGATGGGACTAACCATGATTATAGGTATAATGTGTTGGAGGGAATCATCTACTACAAATATATAATCTATTTGGTACCTGGTTCGAGCTTGAAGCAAAAAGTTTTGAAGAGTTCTCATGATTCTCCTTTAGCATGCCACCTTGGTTTCTTCAAAACATATATAATGTTGAGAGAAATATTTTCTTGGAAGGGGTTGAAGAATGATGTTATGAAATATGTGAATGAATTCCCAACATCTCAACAAAACAAAGTAGATCAAAATCATCTAGTTGGTCTCTTTCATCCCTTTCCTATACCAGAACAAAAATGGGAGAGCATTTCCATGGATTTCATCACTGGTTTACCCAAAGTGCTTGGTAAGGATTGCATATTTGTAGTGGTGGATATTCTCACTAAAATTTCTCATTTATTTTGTATTACTACATCCTTCACTTCTGCAAAAGTGGCTGAGATATTCTTTAGAGAAGTTTTCGGATTGCATGGGATTCCCAAGAGCATTATTATTGATAGAGATAACAAATTTTTGAGTGCATTTTGGCAAGAACTCTTAAAAATGGTGGGAAAAAACTTGAATCCTAGTATAATATATCATCCATAAACTGATGGCCAAATAAAGAGGGTGAATCAATGGTTGGAAGTTTACTTGAGGAACTATGTGAGTGGGCATAAAAAGGCATGGATCAAATGGTTGCATTTGGGTGAGTTTTGTTATAATACTACTTTTAATATGTCCATTAGCATGTCTCCTTTCAAAGTAATTTATGGTTATGATGGATCCACTTTTATTGACCACATATTTGGTAATAGTAGAGCTCTAAAAGATAATGATTGGATTGAGTAAAGTCAAGATATTTTGAAGGTTTTGAAAGATAACTTGCAGGTTTCCCAAAACAAAAACAAAACAACATGCATATCAACATAGAGTGGAAAGACATTTCCAAGTGAATGGATTCGTTTATTTGAGGTTGAAACCATACAAACAAACCTCCTTAAAAGGAAAAGGTTTAGAAAATATCAAACCAAGGTTTTATGGTCCCTACAAAGTGGTTCAAAAATTTGGAGAAGTGGCATATGAATTGGAACTTCCAGAAGGAAGTAAAATCCATTATGTATTTCATGTTTCATGTATTAAAAAGGTCACAGGGAAGAATATTTTAGTTCCAAAAAACATTACTCCCTTGGATGATGAAAGACAACTCATTCCCATTCTAGAAAGTATAGTGAAGACAAGGGAAAAAAAGATAAGGAGCATAATTATAAAGGAATACTTGGTACAATGGAAGGATTTGCCTAGTGAGGAAGGCACTAGGGAAGATGAAAAATTGTTGCAACATCCAAACTTGGAATTGCTTGAGGACAAGAAATATTGGGTGGGGATTGTTTTCATGTCCCCATCGAAATAAGACTACTTGCAAGCAATGTTTCACCAATCTACTAGTTCCCTACATTGAGGTGGAGACATAAATTTTGTAATAAGGGAGCTACGAGACCAAAAAGGACCTTATTTTACCATATTCAAATTAAATTGGGTCACATAAATAATAAATGTTAATAAAATAAGGTGTCATTAGTTCACAATGAAAACTGGAGGCTTATGGAGTCCTTAGGTGGCTAGATTCCCCCATCCACTTGGCATGACCTTCATCCAAATTCGAATCCATGGGGAATGTAATGTTATTGGAGGGTGATGTGGTGTCACATAGCTTATCATGAAACAAGGAGTTCAAATTAGTAGAGGAGAGTAGCTCCCATTGAAGAGTAAGGGACTGAGAAGACAATGTGTGCCACTTGGAAGGATATTTCATGCACTCTATATTGACAACAAATGATGGAAGATTCTATGAATAGTATGACAAATTCAGACCGGATTGCAGAGCTATGATAAATATGACATGACAGGGATAAAAATATCCACCAATAGGGTGCATTTCATAGTTAGAGGCAGCCATTCGAATTGGGGAAAGAATTGGAGCATGAAGGAGAAAACAATTGTCATAGGAGTTAGTAAACCACTAAGATGTATTGGAGGAAGCCTATGGAGGGAAATTCAACCTTAGGAGGCCTCATGAAGTTAATAAAAGGATTTATTGAGGATGAAGAATATATTTTTATTCATATGTTAATTGGCCTTTGGCATTTTGGAGAGATTTTGCTTGTCCATTGCACGGTGAGCGTTCACCTCCCTGCTTGTGAACCAATTTCGAGGGAGTTGGATTCATTTCCAAGTTGGTTGATGGAGAGGCCATTAAAAACTCTAATTGGAGTTTAATGGAGTTGTTTTAGTTGTATGTTGAAGTTCCATATAGTTCAATTTCTTATGTTTCTCCCTCTTCTCTCATTTCTACTTCACCATTCCTCATACTCTCATGTGATGGCGCACTTGTTGGAGTGGCGCTTATGCTTGGATGAGTTTGTTTGATGCCAAATATTGGGTATATAATGTATGGTTATGTACTCTTATTTTCATATTCTCTACAACTCTAAATCTAAGTATTCCATATGTGAAAATCTTGCATTTCAATGCTATTAAACCACTAGTTTTCATGTATTTGGCTTCCATTTTGAAAGGTTGTATCTTAGATTTGTATGAAGGAATTTATCTGATGTTTAATGATGTTGGGGAAGAAATTTGTATGCTCTAATTGGTCTCTATATGTCATGACATTATTTAAACTATTCAATCCACTTTTCACGTGTCACAATCGAGCTAGTAATGCCATTTTCCCTTGAGCAATTTCCCTTAACGTTGTCATATAAATATTGAATATTATAATCAGTTTGTAGAGATGATAACCGTGATTAATGAAATCCCATGATGTCTTATATTCATCCCCATACTCTATTATGAAAGTTGGGAGGGTCGAACTTGAGTTGTGAAGCCAATTTGACCTCCACCTGTGGGGGGAATTTGACCACATTTTCCTAAGAAAATTGAACTTTCTCTCTTTAGCCCCAAAACAAGTTGTAGAGGCTTACATTCAGACCCAAAGTGTTCATAGGTCATCTTGGGATGTTCTAAGACTCACCATACCATTGCATTTCAAATACAGTACCATTCGATGTTAGTTGAAACTCCCTAGAGTCATGACTAGTTAAACCCAAATTTGCTTAAACTGTACCTTTCTGCAAAAAATTCAAGTAGGGTTATTACATTATTGCATCTGAAATTTGTCTATCATCCAAAAACCCAAACTATTTTTTGGACATAGTCTTGGCAAGAAAAGGCTTGATCCTATTGGAAATAATTTTTGTGATGACTTTATAGGCCAAGTTACATAAAGAAATTGGTTGGAAGTCATTAAAAGAAATATGTTTATAACACTTAGGAATCAATGTAAGGAAGGTAGAATTAAGGGCCTTGGAAACATACCCTTCTATTCTTGAATGTTCAACCATAGACATAAGGTCCTTTCCCATCATGTCAAAAAAGTGAAGAAAGTGTTCCATTGTCCAACCATATGGACTAGGGCTCTTATCCTTAGAAAATTGTTTCATAACAACTTCAATTTCATCTAAAGTAAGAATATTCCCAATATCTAAACCTTCTTCAGGGTTAAATAAAGAAGGTAAATGACTGATCACCTTCAACTAATAATCTATTTGAGAGACCAAATTCTTTAAAATGTTAAACAAAATGTGTTTTTTCTATCCTTTTCAATTCCTTATGAGCTTTAACCACATTCCCCTTGTCGTCCTTCAACTCCCATATGGAGTTGATATTCCTTCTATAAGAGGCATATTAATGAAATAATCGAGTATTTTTATCACCAAGGGAAACCCAAATTCCGCTAATTTTCAACTTCCATACCATTTCCTTCTATTTTAATAGTAGATCTTTTTGGATTTCTTGTTCAAGAAGGGAAAATTTATCTTCTTCTTTCAAAATACAGTCATCATTGTTTTCCATGATCTACTTCATTTGTTATTCAATCCTTATAAAATCTTCGTTATCTTTCTTCTTATGATCATTTTCCCATAGAATAACTTCCTTCTTTTTAAGCATTTTAGTTTTATATCCAAACAATCCATAGGACTACACTCCTCAGGGATAGGAAAGCTCAACCATCTATTCCTAACCATATTGCAAAAGTCTTCATTCAATAACCATGAGATGTTAAATTTGAAAGGATGATTTTGATTGGATTTAACCCCACCCACTCAAGTCCTAAATCTATGCAAATATTAACCAATTTTGAATTCATAAGGAACCTATCAAGTCTTTTACAGATTCCAACTTCCCCACACCTTCCATGAGACCAAGTAGGCTCTATCTTGACAGGTAATATATCAATAAGATGAACCCTTTGAAATAATTTGGAGAAAAACTAGGAAAGATGGTCCAAACGAGCAGAGGGCCTCCAAACTTCAGAAGGGGACAAAATACATTTAAATCTCCTGCTACAATTAAATTATTGACCCCCAATAAACGAGGGGCTTCTAAAGAATTCAAACATAGTTCTCTATCCTTGTATGGCCCACCAAGTTGGGGGTAAGTGGTTATTGTGTGTGTATATATAATTGAAAATATTATTGATATTTTCTTAAAATGGTACGTTTGGTAAGCTATTGAGTTATAGTTTTGAGAATCTAACTTTGTAAAACCATGGAGTAAGATCTACAATATTTTTTATAAAAAATTCAAAGTTTTAGTTTTAGTAATCTAATTCTATAAAAATATCTAGTAAAACTTACAACAAAAATGAATTATGGTAGTTTGGGATTTGATCCTTCTTGATGCTTCAGATTTGATTGTTCTTGGTGCTATAGATCCATAGTTAACATGGACCTAAATTGGTATATATTAAATTAAACTCTCTATCACTATGCTTCATATATCTTCAATATTTGCATAATAATGTTTCTTCATTAACATTTTTTGGAGTTATAAGAAATTATAATTAGTAAATCCAACTTAAATAAAGTTAAACAAAAAGTAGATGATCATAATTATGTATATGTATGTGTTTTAAATTAATATCTTTAAAATTTACTATATATGATCTATTTTGATTAAAAACAAAACAAAACATTATAAAATTCACATGATTACGAAGCTAAATAAATACAAAATAACTATGGTAATCGATAATAAAAAAAACATACATAAAAACAAAGTAACCTTTACAAAACATTATAAAATTTACATGATTAAGAAGTGAAAAAAAAAACAAAAAACAATATAGGTGTTTGGAATAGCCACAAATTTCATTTTTGATGGTGTGAAGAAGAGTAGGTGATCTCGGTCTTGGTCATTAATAATGAATTGCAGAGAGTATCATCATAAATTTCTCATAATACTCTTTGCAATTCATTATTGGTCATTAATAATGAATTGTAGAGTGTATCATGATAAATTTCTCATAATACTCTTTGCAATTCATTATTAATGACAAGACCGAGATCACCTACTCTTCTTCACACCATCCTGATGATGAGTCATGTTGTAGACTCGAAACATTGATGTTAACAATGAAATCTTTGGCTATTCCGAACACCTATATTGTAAACATGCACCATAAAAACCTAACAACAAAGAAAAAAAAACAAAATGAATAAAAACAAAGTGAATTTTCCTATCATATATATATTTGTATTGTTTTTTTGGTTTTAATTAATTCCACACTATACCATTTTGATATTAAAGTTTAGGTTAATAAAAAATGTAAAATTTTGTTTATTTAAAATTTTTATATATACATTGTAATTTTTTTATTATTTTATTCAAATACTATGTATAACACGTAAAACTTCCTACCATATAATTGTATTGATTTTTTTAGTTTTAATAAACTTTCGAATATATAATTTTGGTATTAAAATCTAAATTAATTAAATAATATAAAATTTGATTTATATAATATTTTTAAAGTATACATTGTAATTTAATTTATTTTATTTTATTAAAAAAAAAGTTTGAAAATTATTCATGTGCAGAAGGATCGAGACACTGTTAGAAATGGAGCTCTCATATCCATTTAGCTGTAACTGAAGTTGGAATGGAATTTATAACTAACTCCAACTAATTGTACGATATTCTCTTGGAACTTCGCACATTAATCCCATCCCTCAGGGACAGGATACTGGATAATGGGTGACAACAAAAAAAAAACTAATTGTACGAGGACCAGGAAACTAATTCTACGATATTCCATGGAGCTCCGCACAATAATCCCTTCCCTCCGGGGCAGGATACTGCGTGTCAGAAAATAAAACTAATTGTATGAGGACCAGGAAAAGCACTGAATGCTTTTTGCGAAAATCCAATATTGATACAGAGGATGAATCACCAAAGTGTGGGGACTCGGGAGTAACTGATACCGACATATTAATTCAAGCAATTAGGGTTCATTGATGACGATTTTACAGCAATGGGTGACCAATTATGTACATATCAACTTGGTAGCTGATGTTTTCTACCAGATCCACCTCTCTCCAGCAATGTAATTGGTGCTCATAAACGGCGCGACCACCGCGTGACTGAGCTCATGCGCCCATGGAACTCTTTGAACTTCTGTTGCTCCAGGTCCGGAACATTTGTACTGCCCATAATGCACAGTCCTGCACATATAGAGGAGAGAATGCATACATAATATTAGAATGAGATATGGGATTCTGATTGTCCATGCCTGCATTCTTTTGCTGAATTGATACAGAGAAATCATAGAATAGAAATGGCTTACCTTTCCCTGTTGGGTTCATTCCAGTCATACCATCCTTCTGGGAAGATAATGTCAGCCATGTAACAGTGAATAAACACTACTGTGGAATAAGGTCCCCATGCTCTGCCCAGATACATTAATCCATTGCCGGTCAAATTGCAGTGTAGAAAGACGAAGCCCGAGTCTTCAGACAGAGACGATCTCTTCTGAGCTGTGAATGCGCCATTATCCATAGGGATGGCATGTAATTCGCATCTCTGCAATCAACAAATTGAAAATTATATTGTTATTCGTTGAACCCACAGTTAAATTATTACAGTTAGAAGAAATCTGTGGCAAGGTTTTTGAATCGACAAGTTTCGAACATTCAAGCAGTTAAATTATTGCAGTGAGAGGAAAGCTGTGGTAAGGTTTTAGAATCAAGTTTCGAACATTCAAGCAGGTTCATCTTTATCTTTAGGAGAGATTCATAAAAGGTTTTTGAATGGACAAGTTTCGAACCTTCAAGCATGATCATTTTTACTAGAGCTTCTATGAGTCTCTTCTGAAGATGAACTTGCTTGAAGGTTCTGTCCATTCAAAAACCTTACCACAGATTTCTTCTAGTTACAATTCTATTGTTTATAAGCTCTTATTTAAAATTAGGAAAAAACGATCAAAATATTGTGTTAAAGTGTTTTGGAATGTAAACTTAGATGAGTTAAGTTTTTGAATTTTATGTGTAGTGGATACTTTATCTATTTTGAGGTCATTTCGATTTTGAAGATGGATAATTTTGATCTTGAAAATGGATAAAATGTCCACTCAAAACATTTAGTTCTGGTTCTCTCTGCTGATTAAAATTTCAAAAATCTTAACACCATAACTGAACAACCTAAACAACGCAACGCAGTAAAATTCCAGAAATCTTAAGACCATAACTGAACATTCATACTAACAATCAGAATACTTCCAGTGATTTATATTTGGTTTACCTCGTAAAGAGATTTTCCATTGCCACATATGAAATCGACAGCACCTTCAATGAAACAGTTTCGAAAGTAATGGCTTCCACTTTCATCTAACACGGTGTCCTGATAACCTAGAAATCTGCAATGGTAAAACGCACAACGATCTCCCATAATTCTCAGCGCCACAGCTTGATCGTCGTCAGTAAGTCCTCCCGGGCCATGTGAATTCTGCATAACTTTACCCTTTAAATCATCTAATTTCATCTCATGTTTAACTATGAAATTAATAGCCTATTCAAACACCTAATTACCTCAATTGTGATTCTCTTGGCTGTGAAATCTGAAGCAAACACAGATACCGTTGCGGAGTAAAGTGTCCCACCGCTAGATTTCGCGCTATCATTCCAAGTGATGATGGTGTTGTTGGAGTTGGTGTCTGAGCCCCTAAGGGTTATGAATGGCTTCTCTGCTGGAATAGTCACCTTCTCTCTGCACATTATACACAACAAGGGACTAAGATTTTCAGTTTCTGACCCTAAAAGCTTTTATGATGGTATTTCTATAAACAGTAGCCACATTGACTGCACATTATACACAAGAAGGGACTAAGATTTTCAGTTTCTGACCCTAAAAGCTTTTATGATAGTATTTCTATAAACAGTAGCTAGATTGACTGCACATTATACACAAGAAGGGACTAAGTTTTTAAGTTTCTAACCCTAAAAGCTTTTATTATGGTATTTCTATAAACAGTAGCCAAATTGACTGCACATTATACACAAGAAGGGGACTAAGATTTTCAGTTTCTGACCCTAAAAGCTTTTATGATGGTATTTCTATAAACAGTAGCTAAATTGAGCTAACCATTTTGGCTATCACAAAATAATTTAATCATACAATCAAGATTACTCTTCAGAAAACGATATTGTCCAGAATTCTCATTCTCATACTTTTATTCCATTGTCCCAAATTTGAATTCAACCCAGACGACTCTGGTGAAATCTATGTGAGAAACGCAATGACTGATTGTAATAATGGGTTCATTAATTACTGACCTATAAATGCCGGGTTTGATGCTAATCAGCACAGGGTTCCTGTTATTCATTGGAACTGCATTGATGGCCTCCTGGACTGTAGTGAAATCTCCTTGATCTCTGACCTTAGCTACTGTCAGCACAAGGGCTTTGCGAAATTGGGCTTTGCCAAATTTTGCAGGAATCTCCTTCAGTTTTCGAGACAAATCACCCTTCAATTCCGTGGAATCCTTCTCCCAATTACTGATACGTTCTACATGCCGTTCAGATATCCTACCGATACCATAGGTTGGTTGCATGAAAAACACATGCAGCACTCCAAGAAATAAACCAATAACAAGCAATTTTCGACAGTTGGCCATGGCTGGGATTGGCAAGAAAAAGATATATTCGGGAATGGATGGATTCACAAAATTTCTGTAATGAAAAGAATTATGGATGGTCGCAATGCATTCTACGTTAGAAACAATGGGAGAGAAGCAAGGTCCTATTCCTGAACTTCGCTCGTACTAGACTTCCGCTCTCAGGCAAATAAAGAGCCAAAGTCCTGAGCGTTGCTCAGGATAGTCCTGACTTCTCTGTGCTCAACCAGGTTATGGCTGCTCCTCTGGTTGTGCCGAGGAGTGACGTGATGCTTTATAGAGTCTTTCCGTCCAAATCCTTTGGAATCTATTGCGCCCACTTGCATCAACAGACTCCGAAAAATATGTAGAAACTCTAATCCGCGATCCCGGCCAGAAAATGTTACGTAGCGGCCAGTTTGTTAAGATATCCCCAATTTGGGTCCTCATATCTACACTTTCGGATGATTTCACTTTTCATGGAAATTCATTCAATGATAAATTTTACGATAGTAAGAATGTCTTCAATTTCAATAACCAAGTTAATTCATGACAGTGCAGCTTGCTCTTCAGTTGACTGAAAGATATAATTTAGAGACGGTTTAGAATTCGTTGTTTTTGTTTATCGTTACTGGTTTTTTTAAAAGTTTATTTAAATTTAAATCTTTATGCATTTAATCATAATAAGATAGGGAAACCATGAAATGAATTTTGGGTTATTCAACTCAAGCAAATCCAAGGTCTGAAATAATATCTAAATGACTCTTCCCATAAATAGAAGGGATGAAGTGAAAAATAAAATAGTATATTTTGTGAAGATTTATTGGTATAAGCTGGGATCCAACTCCCTCTAAGGGCAGCGGCCTTGATCTCTTGTTTTGTTTCCAGGAAATTATATACTTCACAACATTCTATTTGATGAAGTCCTATAAATGTTGAGAGTTTATCATCTATGTTTACATTTTAGCAAGTATATCCATTCCATTTAAATGAAAGTGCCAGCAATAAAAAAACATATACAACTCCTCATGAGCATTACATGATTTTAATACTCTTATTTAAATTTATAGATATTAACATACTTAGTTGAAAATGTATTTTTACATTTACTTAATCTTAATCTTAACTATATTGAAACCAAACTATATTAAATAGATAGTTATAATAAATATATATATATTTGAAAAGACAAAAGTATAATTATGTGAAGATTTACATTAAATAATAATTTCTATAAAAATATATACATACAATGAGATGTTCTAATTCAGTATAGTTTGTTTCTTATTACTTAAAATTTAATTTAAGTTATATTTAATAGCAATAAAATAAAATTTGATTAATAACTTTGATAATTACATATCACATAGTAAATTGTAAATTAGATATCAAATAGTAAATGTGTTCGCAAATACTTACTTATCCCCAAAATAAAGACCATTACATATCAAATCACTTAGTGATCAACATATTATAAAATGGACCATGTTCAGAAGGTTATTTTTGTGTTTTTCTTGGGTTTGTCCAAAATATTAAAAAGGAGAACATTGCTTAAGGTCCAAAATATTAAAACAAAAGAACATTGCTTACGGTCCAAAATATGAAAACAAGAGAACCTTGCTTAGGGTCATTTTTCTTGAGTTTGGTGGATATGTGATATATTGAAGCTGCGAATATTGCTTAAGAGCCTGTGTGCCTTTACAAATACTCCTGGTGAGTTGAGTTAGCGTGGGGCCTCAAACCCTAATTTCTGCTCTCATTGCTTTGTAACTAGAATGAGAATGTTGTGTTGCAACGATGGGGTGGGAACGTTTGTGACTGCACCCACAAAACATGACCTCTGCGTGGAAATCTGCTGATGTACAAGATCTCGTGGTATTCATTGTCAATTCAATGCAAGTGTTGTATTATCTCAGAACAACATCAAGGAACTAATAATATTGGCATTGACGGCTTGAGAGTATGTGAGTGTGAGATATGCAAACATGCTTTTTCCTTCTCGCAATTTGAAAATAATTGCTTCTTGGCGAGTTTTTGGTTGGGATACCAATTAAAACATGTCGTTTGCACTTCTTTTAGTTTAGTTGACTCTGTCAGAGTTCGTATCAGTCTAGATCTTGTTGGTCATTCTGACAAGAGTGAAGACTCCACGATTTGGCAATCTAAACTAGTCGAATTAATTTCTGAAACTAAGTTTGTAGGTAGATAGTTATTACAATCATTTAATGGCAAGTTTGTAGATTCACGCAAAAGCAATTTTTAGGTTTCCTATAAATAGAAGAAGAAGATTGTAAATCTAGTTAGACACTAGACACAAGAGACAGAGAAACTCTAGGTGAGAAAAAAAGAGTGAAGTTGAAGCTCGAGCTTCTGTCTATGCCAAAGCTCTGTAAAAGAAACCATAAATTTCTCACTCAGTGAAAGTTCCATGTTTTACGACAGAGTGGTTGACACAAGTATTCTTAAATATTTGGTTATATGTTTTTACAAGTATTCTTAAATATTTGGTTATATGTTTTTATAGTTATGTTGAATTGTTAATGTGTGAGTCCAAGTAAATCGGTTGAGTGAATTCGACAAGCGGTTCAGTATACTTGTCTAGTCGGTTTCACCTGACAAGTAAAAAGTAAAAGAGGTCGAAGTGATTTTTTTTTAATATTTGAGTTGTAAACTCAAGTTTAGTCGGCTTGGTTTTGGTTAACTAGTATCAGAGAAAGGTTTATGAAAGAAATCTTGTCTTAAAAAGTGGAAAGGTAATTTTCTAAGGAAAAATTAAAAAAATTAAAAAAATTAAAAATGGCTTTCACTTCTCGTTGGCTTTCACTTCTCGTTCATTGCAAACTCCAATTTTTACAGGAAAGAATTATGAATATTGGTCTCTAACAATGAAGGCTTTATTTAGAGGTCAAGATGTCTAAAAGATAGTCCAGCATGGTTATGCAGAACCAACAGACTTGATAGCATATAACAATCTCACACAAGCTGAGAAAGATGTCTTGAGGGAACAGAGAAAGAAAGATGGAAAAGCTCTATTTTACATACACCAAGCCATGCATGAAAGCATACTCCCAAGAGTAGAGGCATCAATTAACGCAAAGTAAGTATGGGATACATTGGAGACCGCCTATCAAGGCTTGGGAAATGTAAAGACTTCCCAGTTGCAGATTCTGAGAAGAGATTTTGAATCTTTGTCCATGAAAGATTCAGAGACTGTAGACTCATTCTACACCAGAGTTGTTGGTTTGATAAACCAACTGAAATCTCATGGAGAAGACATAGAAGACCAAAGAGTTGTTGAAAAAATTCTCAGAAGTCTTCCCCTAAGATTTGAAAACTTGGTTGTGACCTTGGAAGAACACACAGACATGTCGACATTTACTATTGATGAGCTACAAGCTTCACTCATCAATCATGAAGATAGACTCAATAGAACACAAATATCATTGGAAGGTGCATTCGCAGCATAGTCACCCATAAGCTGTGGTAGAGGCAGGGGGAGAAACGACTTCAGAGGCAGAGGAAGAATTTATTCCAGAGGAGGACGAGGCAGAAGTCCTGCAAATGTTGCTGGTAGAGGAGACTATCAGAATCCAAGTCATCCAAGTGGCCAGAGGTTTGATAAATAAAAAATCCAATGTCATTATTGTAAAAAATTTGGTCATTATGCATATGAATGTAGGAAGAAACAATATGACCAAGGAAGGAAAACCCCAAATTAGTCGATCAACACCAGCACTGATCCAGATGGAGATTGGTGGCCACCCACCTATTCCACTGGCTCAAAACAATTGTTCATTGTGGCAATTTCCTAGTTATTTTTCTGCAATTTTTCGAGTCCTAAACTTTTGGGGCCATTTTGAGGCCCTAGACGACGTTTTTTCGAGATTCGGGGACAAATGGTAGCCATCAACATGCATTTCACCAACCAAAAGTTGTAAATCTTAGACAGACCTTTCCAACGAGCTATCGAACGCCCAAATCAGAGATCGTATGCAAAAGTTATGACCCCGGGAAGTTGACTGTTCAACTTACCACCTTCGGGCCGCAAACTTTATGACGGTTCATCTTCTAGGGTTACGTTTTGGACTTTTGGGGTTCTCACCTCATTCTTATTATATAAATAGGCCCCTTTGGCCTCATTTTGTATTCATCTTGGCACGAATGAGCATAGCAGCCACATCTCTTCTCAGAGATAGCTACCACCATTCTAGCAATTGTATTATAGTCTGTTCTATTTCCACCATTTAATAAAATATGTGTTTATTGTATCTCTATTATCTTTGAAAATGTCTATTATTATGATTCTATATATGTTCTTTCATTTTGTTCACGCATAAATCCAGATCAATGGTATCAGAGCAATCTGCTCTTTAATTGTTTCTCGGCGCATGTCCTCAACGAGGTACGAGTATAGAGAGTTTGGTCTCGAACTAGTTTCACTTGATCATTCTCGTCATCCCAAACGACCTCCCATGGCGAAAGAAAAGAGAGACGACGAAGTAGGAGATCCTATCAAGTTGATACTCGAGGAAGCCCTCGAGTGACAGAGGAACGAGATGATGGATAGTTTCTCCCAAATCCTTCGGTGAATGCCAACAACGGCAAGTGCATCTTCAACGAGCAGTCGGTTCGGGAATGCAAATCCCTTTAAGGTACAAGTTAACTTTGATATTCCTTTATTTGAAGGCAATATTGATACAGATGCCCTGGATAATTGGTTGAATGTTCTAGAAGGGTATTTCTCTGTCCACAATTTTTTCGATATAGAAAAGATCACCTTTGCACTCCTTAAGGCAGTCTCCCATGTCCAAAATTGGTGGGGTACTTATTGTGAGCAAAAATCATCAGACGAGTCTGAAATGTTTGAAACAAATCCCACTTGGGCCTCTTTCATAGATGCTGTCAGGGAACAATATTACCCTGTGGGAAACTATGATGACCAATACACAAAATGGACCATTCTGCATCAAGAAAGGGACCAGACAGTGTCAGAGTACACAAACAAATTTCATACCTTGCGTACAAAGCTGAGCATCAAGGACTCCGAGGGACACCTGATTCTGAAATATTGTAGTGGTCTACATCAGTACATCCGAACTGAGATGGAATTCCTCGACATCTCTTCACTTGGATCCGCCTATCGGTATGCTATCAAAATCGAGGAGAAATTTCAACAAAAGAACAAGTGAGACTCTGGACTTGTGAATCCACTGCAGAAGCAAGGCAAGGGAAACCCTGGCCCGCAGAACACAGCAAAAGAAAATGACAACCAATCCCTGCCACAAGCAAAGAAGGGAGATCGAAAGACAAAGAAGGACACTGGTAAGTGGTGTGAATTTCATAAAAGCCCTTGGCACAACATTGATGAATGTCGGTCAAAGCAGTCATTAGTGGCTGAGATCAAATATTCAGAATTAGATCTTGATTCTGATTCTGAACCCAATGCCACAGCCGCACACAATGGGAGGCAGATCATTGATGCAGACCCCACTGCCACTGTTGCTACCACACAAATTCAACTAGAGGATCCTGAAGAGTCAGAGGCAGAGGAGCGCCTATTCCACCAGCAGATGTGGGTGAAGGGAATGCCTCTACATTTTGCTGTTGACAACGGCAGCCAAAAGAACCTGATCTCAGCAGAAGTCATCAAGAGATTGGAGCTTCCGATAACACCACACTCGCAACCTTACAACATCGTTTGGCTAAGCTAAGGATGAGGTATCCGCATTACTTAGCAATGTCTCCTACCATATGGCATCAAGCCTTTCAAAGACGAGGTATTGTGTGATGTGGCCCCACTTGAAGTCTGTGATGTTCTTTTAGGACAACCATATATGTGGAAGCGTCATGCTGTATATGAGTCATGGCCTCGCAGTGTCATTGTCACTTTGGAAGGACAACTCTACCGGATCCCAAAGACAGTTGCACCTACCAAAGTCTCACAAGGTAGGAAGATAAGCTCCCACACCAGGAAATTATTCCTCTTCACAATTGCGTCTGAAGGAGAACATAAGATCATAGAGACCTCCACACCCTCTACACAGGGTGTCTCTACTCATCAAACACAAGAAGAAAATAGAGCCATCATTTCCTCATCTGTCCGAGTACCTCTACGATGCAAGGCCATGCATTCAAGGTGCTCATCCAGAAACAAATAATCCATACAACAATTACAGCCTTCTCAGGATGTCAAAGAAAGGAAGCCTCTTCACTTCAGCAAATGTCGCACCAGGAGATCAACTCAACACACAGTTCGAGATATGATATGGGATTCGACGCAATGGAGACCATTGCTTCCTAAGGAGGGAGGATTGATCCAGATGGAGATTGGTGGCCACCCACCTATTCCACTAGCTCAAAACAATTGTCCATTGTGGTAGTTTCCTAGTTATTTTTTTGCAATTTTTTGAGTCCTAAACTTCCGGGGCCATTTTGAGGCCCTAAACAACGTTTTTTGGAGATTCGGGGCCAAATGGTTGCCATCAGCATGCATTTGGCCAACCAAAAGTTGTAAAGCTTAGACAGACCTTTCCAACGAGCTATCGAATGCCCAAATCGAAGATCGTATGCAAAAGTTATGACCCCGGGAAGTTGACTATTCAACTTACCACCTTGGGGCTGCAAAATTTATGATGGTTCATCTTCTAGGGTTACGTTTTGGACTTTTGGGGTTCTCACCTCATTCTTATTATAAATAGGCCCCTTTGGCCTCATTTTGTATTTATCTTGGCATGAGTAAGTGTAGAAGCCACATCTCTTCTCAGAGATAGCTACCACCATTCTAGCAATTGTATTACAGTCTGTTCTATTCCCGCCATTTAATAGAACATGTGTTTACTGTATCTCTGTTATCTTTGCAAAATGTCTGTTATTATGATTCTGTATATGTTCTTTCATTTCGTTCATGCATAAATCTGGATCAAGCACTCTGACAAGTGTAATGTTAATGGAATCCACATCTCCAATTGAATGCAATGTTGTTCAAGAAACTCCACATGACATATGGTACTTAGATTCAGTTTGCAACAATCATATGACTGGTAATTTAAATTTGTTTTCCAGTCTAGATAATTCAGTTCAAATTGATGTTGCACTTGGAAACAATGTCCAAGTTATTGTTTTGGGAAAAGGTACTGTCGATAATCTAACCAAACAAGGGGAGAGTAAGTATATCCCTAATGTCTATCATGTCGAAGGTCTGAAACATAATTTGTTGAGAATTGGACAACTGATACAAAAATGCTACAGAGTCTATATAGAAGATGATCACTGTGTGATTAAAGACAAGCGTCTAAGCGACCAGCTGATAGAAAAAGTCCCAATGAAAAGAAACCGCTTGTTTCCATTGAGGATAGTTCCCGGCATGAAAGGGAAGACAAACACAGCAGCTACATTCAAGGCAGAAAGTAAAGAAACAATCAAGCACCTCGACAAGAAAGAAAATGGTAGTGCTGATTTGCAAGCTACATTTCAAACAGAAGTTTAGGATGAATCCTGGCTATGGAATTTTAGATTTGGACATCTGAATTTTGGTGGGATGAAGCTACTGCACACAAATAATATGGTGAAGGGATTTCCATTGATCGATAGACCAGAAAGGGTTTGTGAAGGATGCATTTTCAAAAAGCACCACAGAGAGTCTTTTCCAGTCGGAAAGTCTTATAGAGCACGCACACCACTTGAAATTGTGTGGTCTGATATTTGTCGTCCAGTGCAAACATCATCCATTGGTGGCTGCAATTATTTTCTAACTTTTATTGACGATTAATCCAGAAAAACATGGGTATATTTTCTGAAACATAAATATGATGCATTTATCTATTTTAGCAGTTCAAGGCACTCGTAGAGAACTAGAGTGGACACCGCATCAAGATATTAAGGACCAACATAGGAGGTGAATATGTTTCAATTGAATTTCTAAATTTTTGCAAGGCCCATAGCATACAGAAGCAATTCACTGCACAGTATACACCTTAGTAGAATGGTATTGTTGAAAGAAAGAACAGAACTATCATGGAGATGGCGCGCAACAAGTTGGCAGCCAAGCATTTGCCAAATGAATATTGGGGTGAAGTAGTTGCAACTGCTGCATACATTATGAACCGATGTCCGACAAAGAGCGTGAAGAAAAAGGTTCCTCAAGAAGCATGGAAAGGTATGAATCATAGTGTTTCTAATTTAAAAGTTTTTGGTTGTGTTGCATATGCTCATGTTCCAGATGAGCTGAGAAGGAAGCTAGACAAGAAGGGACAAAAACGTATTTTTATCGGCTATTTTGAAGACACAAAATCATACAAGTTGTATGACCCTGTCACAAGGAAAGTGATAATCAGTTGAGATGTTTAATTTGTCGAGAATGAATCATGGGATGGAACTGTCGAAAAAAATTTCAAGATTGTGTTGAATGTCGACAATGATGATATGGCAGAGGAAGTGGTTCAAACACCACATGTAAGTCAACCGATTGCAGCACTGTCGACTCCCATGACACCACGACATGGTTCAGAACAAGGACCATCGACACAAGTGGCTGCTCAAGCTACACCAACAAGCACACCAAGAGGACAATAGACTCCATCAAGCATTTCGTCGAGGTCGAAATTGACAGAACCGGTGAAGACAAGAAGTCTGCGTGAGATATATGAAGCTGGTACACCAAATTCATGAGTCTCTCTTTGCATTATTTTCTCCTATATTTGATCCACTAACATTTGAAGAAGCTGTCGAAGAAGAAGTACGGGCACAAGCCATGGATGAAGAAATAGAATGCATTGAGAAGAATCAAACATGGGAGCTAGTTGATGTACCAAAAGACAAAGATGTAATTAGCATCAAATGGATTAACAAGACCAGGCAAGATGCTGATGGGAATGTGCAGAAGCACAAAGAAAGAATGGTAGAAAGAAGGTTCACACAACAACCCGACATAGACTTCAATGAAATGTTTGCACCTGTTGCACACATGGATACAATCAGAACAGTTTTGTCCATTTCTGCACAAAACAAATGGCCTGTTTATCAAATGGATGTTAAGTCAGAATTTTTGAATGGCTATTCAGAAGAGGAAGTATATGTGGAACATCCACAAGGCTATGAAGTTCCAATTCAAGAGCATAAATTGTACAAGCTAAAAAGAGACGCTCTATGGTTTGAAGCAATCTCCTAGAGCTTGGTACAATCGGATTGATTCCTATCTCACTGAAAATGGATTTCACAGAAGCGAAAGTGAACCGACATTGTACACCAAAGTTGATGAGCAAAGTAAGATGTTTATTTTCTTCCTGTATGTAGATGATTTAATATTTACTGGTGAATTTGGAATAGAAGAATTTAAATCAGTCATGGAAAGTGAATTTGAAATGACCGATCTGGGGCTTATGAAGTTTTTCTTGGCATTGAATTTCAGCAATACAAAAGTGGTATTTTTATATCACAGTCAAAGTATGCAAGTGAATTTTTAAAAATATTTAACATGTCTAATTGCAAGACAGCCCCAACATTAGTAATAATAGGTTTAAAATTAAGCAAGGATGATGAAGGATCAATTGTAGATCCTACGCTGTTCAAAAGGCTTGTTGGCAGCCTTATGTATTTGACAGCGACAAGACTAGACATCATGTATGGAGTAAGTCTGATCTCAAGATTCATGGAGTCACCAAAAGACTGACATTAGCAAGCATGTAAAATAATTATGAGGTATGTAAGTGGCACAAAAGACCTTGGTATTATGTATTCAACCTCAGAAAATTTTAAACTCATTGGATACACTGGCAGTGACAATGGAGGCAGCATAGATGACATGAAAAGCACATCTGGGTACACATTTCATTTTGGTACAGGTGTTGTTTCATGGGATTCAAAGAAACAACCCATATTAACTCTCTCTTTAGCAGAAGCAAAGTATGTTACAGCTACAAGCGCTGCATGTCAAGCTGTCTAGATGAGGAGAGTGTTAAAAGACTTGTCATAGAACCATAAAAAACCGACAACCATCTTCTGTGACAAAAATTCAGCCATTGCATTATCAAAGAATCATGTTTTTCATAAGAGAACCAAGCACATCGACATAAGGTTTCATTTCATAAGAGAATTGGTGAACAACAAAGAAATTTGTTTGGAATTTTGCAAGTCTGAAGATCAACTTGCAGACATCTTTACAAAACCATTGGAAAATTACACATTCTAGTATCTGCGTAGTTATCTTGGAATGACAAGTTCTGCACAGTGAACTCTGTCATGCACAGAGCAAGTCTAAGCTTTGAAACATTTTGTAATTTGTGTTTAAAAAAAATCCCCATCTGCTCATAATTAAGGGGGAGTGTTGGAACTATTAATAACTTGCAGATCCGTATATGATATTAGCTGACTCTGTCAGAGTCTGTATTAGTCCAGATCTTATCAGTTAGTCTGAAAAGAGTGAAGAGTCCACTATTCAACAATCTAAACCAGTCAAATTAATTTCTGAAGCTAAGTTTGTAGGTAGATAGTTATTACAACCATTTAATGGCAAGTCTGTAGATTCACGTAGAATCAATTTTTAGGTTTCCTATAAATAGAAGAAGAAGATTGTAAATCTAGTTAGACACTACACACAAGAGACAGAGGAACTCTAGGTGAGAAAAAAAGATTGAAGTTGAAGCTCAAGCTTATGTGTATGTGATTCTTTCGAAGAGCTGAAGCTCTGTAAAAGGATCAGTCGATGAGCCGACAAGTTTGTATTACCTTTGTTATTTCTGGACAAGTTATTTATATGAAATAGTTTATGGTTGAATGCATGTTTATTTAACTGCAAAATATTTCCAGAGTTACTTGTGTAAATGTTGTTTACAATTACAGTTGAGTGAAAGAACAAGAATCCATAAATTTCTCACTCCGTGAAATTTCTAGGTTTTACAATAGAGTGATCGACACAAGTCTTCCTAAATATTTGGTTATATGTTTTTATAGTTCTGTTGAATTGTTATTGTGTCAGTATTTACTTCATCTTACTCACAGATGAAAAAATTTGTAATTTCTTAATCTTTTTAGACTAAGAAACATACTTGTAAATTTCGACTAAAACCAGACCAGGGCAAGTGAGTCTAAGTAAATCGGTTGAGTGAAATCAACAAGTTGTCGAAGAGGTCAAACCAGCAAGTAGTCAGTTCAGTTCTGTCTAAGTTTAAAAACGACAAATTTTTGATTACCTACAAGTGGTCGAAGTAAAACCTGTCGGTAGAGCCAAAAAGTAAGAACTTGTCAAGGTAAAAGAGTCAGGTCTAAAAGGCTGACCAAAGTGGTATACTTGTCTAGTCGGTTTCACCCGACAAGTAAAAAGAAAAAGAGGTTGGCGTGAATTGTTTTTAATAACTAAGCGGTAAACTCAAGTTTAGTCGGCTCGGTTTTGGCTAACATATATGGTTCCCAATATATCATTCGTGACACTTTGGATACGATGATTGTCAATTTTGATAAGTTTTGTGAAGGCTCAAAATTTCTTCATAAGTCGTCATTATTTTACCCTTTTGCTCACATATTGGTATGCTTCTTTCTGTTGGTATTGTTTTATCTTATGGGTGCCACCTCTTTCAAATATTATTTCATGCATTTTCAAGAACTTAGAGGACAATATGCAAAGAGAGAAGATGATGTATGAGCAGTAATAATCCTATAAATCGTAGGTTCCACAGTCAAGTTAGTTAAAGGAAATTATGTCAAGAATACAAGGTTCATACCTTTTCTAGTTTGGGCATATGTGAATAGCTAGTTGAATCCTACTATTATTTGGAAACCATCTGAAACTATGCAGCTAAGTTTGAATGATGCAAATGTGTGTTTCGTGTAAATGATGAAGAACAATAAAAAGTTGTCACTTTTATTTGTGTGTTGAAACTGTGTAGATTGAAATGTGAATACTATTTCAATCAAAACCCAAGTGTGTGGGCTCTTTCCCATGTTGACGGGCTCACTATTCTCTGCCTATTGATCTGTAATATAGTTTTGGATATCGTTTTCCTAAAGGATTTTTCCACATCATGGAAATTAATTACTAGCCTTTGAAGTGTGTAGTAGTGGGGGGATCACACGTGCTTCATCCTCGACATAGATAGCAAGATGAATTAAAGAGTTGGAGAAGCATAACCTTTTTTCTTTTCCCTTTTTAACTTTAGTGGAAAGTCTTGCTACTCAAAATACTTGCTATGGATTACTGCGGCGAAGTTAAATTTGGAGAAGACATGCGGCTAAATAAAACTTGCATTAAACCATAAACTATGGATTTATATTTCTTGTGACATCATAACAAAGAACTACAACTGTAAATACTAACTTAGAAATTTACAAGGATGTTTCACCTTTTATAGAGATTTGACTCTCAACACTTTAACAAAACACATAAGCTTGAGATTCAAAATCTTCACATAGGTTTTCTTCTTCTTCTCAGCACTTCTCTTTTTAGTATTTATTCTCTCTGTCTATTCTTCTTGTGCATTCCTTATTTTTATTTTATTTTCAATCTTCTTCTTCTAGCTAGAAACTTTTCTTCAACAATTTAATTCGACTGGATTATATACGAGAGACGTGAAGTCTTCATCTTGTTAGACTGTCTAACATAAATTGACCTGCGATAGAATCTGACAGAGTTGGATGATGTGTTATTCAGATCAGCTAGTAATTAATATTTCTAACAATCCCCCTTACTTATGAGCATGTAGGAATTTTAAAACAAAATATTACAAAATGTTTCAGAGATGAAACTTGCTCTGTTCATGATAGAGTTCATTGAACAAAACTTGTCATTCCTAAATAACTTCACAAACACTAGAATGTGTCCCTTGCAAATGGTTTTGTAAAGATTTCTGCAAACTGATCTTCAAACCTGCAAAATTCTAAACAAATTTCTTTGTTGTTCACCAATTCTCTTATAAAATGATACCTTGTATCGATTTATTTGGTTTTCTTGTGAAACAAATTATTTTTTGATAATGCAATGGATGAATTGTTGTCACAGAAAATGGTTGTTGGTTCTTGCTGGTTTTGCGATAGGTCTTTTAATATTCTCCACATCCAAACAACTTGACATGCAACCCCTGTAGTTGCAACATACTCTGCTTCTGTTGAATATAGAGTTACTATGGGTTGTTTCTTCGAAGCCCACGACACAACACTTGTACCAAAATGAAATGTGTACCTAGATGTGTTTTTCCTATCATCTGTTTTTCCTCCATTGTCACTGCCAGCGTATCCAATGAGTTTAAAATTTTCTGAGGTTGAATACATAATGCCAAGTTCTTTTCTGCCACTTACATAACTCATAATTCTTTTAATTGTTTGTCAATGAGAGTATTTTGGTTACTCCATGAATCTTGAGATCAAACTTACTCCATACATGAGGTATGGTCTCGTTGCTGTTAAATACATGAGCCTGGCAACAATGCTTTTAAACATCGTAGGATCTACAATTGATCTATCATCATCTTTGCTCAATTTTAAACTTGTTATTACTGGTGCTGGGGCTGACTTGCAACTAGACATATTGAATCTTTTTAAAACAGTACTTGCACACTTTGACTATGATATAAAAATACCACTTTCAGATTGTTGGACTTCAATGTCTAGGAAAAAATTCATAAGCCCCAAATCAGTCATTTCAAATTCACTTTCCACGACCGTTCTAAATTATTTTATGCCAAAATCACTAATAAATATTAAATCATCTACATTTAGGAATACAATTAACATGTTACCTTGCTCATTCACTTTGGTTGACTTTCACTTCTGTGAAATCCATTTTCAATGATATATGAATCAATGCGACTGTACCAAGCTCACAGAGCTTACTTCAAACCATAGAGTGCTTTTTTTAGCCTGTACAGTTTGTGCTCTTGTCCTGGAACCTCATAGCCTTGTGGTTGTTCTAGATATACTTATTCATCCAGATAGCCATTCATAAATGCTGATTTAACACCCATTTGAAAAACATGCCATTTTTTTTGTGAAGCTATGGCCAAAACTGTTCTGATTGTATCCATGCCTGCAACTGGTGCGAAGGTTTCATTGAAATCTATGCCAGGCTATTGTGTGAACCCTCTTGCGAGAATTCTTTCCTTGCACTTCTGCACATTCCCATCAACATCTTACTTGGTCTTGTAAATCCATTTGACACTGAATCAACTTTATCTTTTGGTACATCAACCAGTTCCCATGTTTTTTTTTTCTCAATGCATTCTATTTCTTCATCCATGGCTTGTGCCCATACTTCTTCTTTGATAGCTTCCTGAAATGTTAGTGGATCATCTATTTGGAAAAATAATTCAAAAACAGAGAAGGAATTTGGTGTACCAACTTCATGTATTTCATGTAGAATTCTCGTCTTCACTGGATCTGTTGATGTCGACCTCGATGAACTGCTTGATTGAGTTTTTTTTCCTCTTGGTGTAGCTTGATGAACTACTTGATGGAGT
This sequence comes from Pseudotsuga menziesii, assembly GCA_001517045.1. Classification (NCBI taxonomy): domain Eukaryota; kingdom Viridiplantae; phylum Streptophyta; class Pinopsida; order Pinales; family Pinaceae; genus Pseudotsuga; species Pseudotsuga menziesii. The sequence continues at coordinate 180,744 of LPNX010491234.1, read as the reverse complement.
TTGTTGACACCCCTTACCTTTTGCGTTTGAATTTGCTGAATATTGTTTGTAAAGAGCAGAGTTGCAAGAAGCTCTTAGTCTGATTGAGTCATTCTACTCGTTCCTTCCTATTAAATGTACATAATCAAGAGTCATTCTCCTAAGGATGTCTGATCCTTCTATTATGAAGGCTAATCCTCATGTGTTGAGTTGGATACTTTGATTTACTAAAGTTGCAATGTTGTAAAGTCTTGGTGCACAAGGCTCCAAACTTATGACTGTATCAAGTCACACTTGTGAGTATATCAAGTCATGATTCTCATATGGAACTCCAGTTATAGTAGGTACCTATGAGGTGAACCTCCAGTTATGGAGGAGGGCTTGCGAGTATATTAAGTGAGACTTGTGAGTATATCAAGCCATGATTCTCATGTGGACCCCTAGTTATAGACTCGTACCCATGGGGTGGACCTCGATTTATAGAGATGAAATGCTTTGCATGTTGAAGCATAAATGTTATTTGATGTATTTCTAACCATGGTCATTGATTTCTATTAAGTATCCTTTAGATATTAACTACCTTTAGAGTGAATTACTTTAGCATATGACTATGGCCCAAGAAGAATATAATATGATCATAGTATGTGACAATTCTTTTGAATGTGATATGATAATTAATGTTAACAAGTCTATACCATGCAGTAAAGATAAAAGATAAATAGATAATAATAGATAAAGAGAATTCGAATCTCCTAAAGATGACTAAATAAATTTGAATTATTGAGCTTCAGTTAAAGCCTCTATGTGTGCTTCAGTTAATTAAATAACTCATAGTGATGACTCCAAAGTAAATCAATCAACATGATTCAATTATTAATAGTTAACTAAATGCTAAGAAAGAAGGACTAGTTAACTAAAGTGTTTACACTTTAGTTAAACTAAAAGACGTCACTTAAGTTTATCAAAAGATGACACTTCCATTATAAAGTGTTTTGCATGACGACACTTGAGTTAAAGCACAATGACTCTTATGTTATACTATTAACTAAGTGATTATACTTTCATTTAGATGATGATTTCACTCTGATGTCAGTTAAGCATCAATTAATGTCAAATATGAAAGTCATGGCACATATGTTATGCATGATGGAGATTCCAACGCACCATAATTTTTATCCTTGAAGGAAATTCAGAGTTGTAGTGCATGTGTGCAAAATTCATATGCAACCATTCACTATTGTATACCTGGAAATTATTTTTTCCTTGTTATTAATGTGAAGGGCACATGGCAAATTCATACAGTTGATCAATATTCTCCATTTCTCAGTATTATCTCTTATTGGGAAATCTACTATTGTGTAAAAGACATTCTTTGCAATAGTATTTATTATACTCTAAAGAATTGCTAGGTTTTTCATCCTCATTATTTTGAGGGCTTTCCTAGGGTACATATTATGTTTTTTATTAATGCTTTGTGTGATTGAATGATTCATGTGTTCAATATTTCATTGATAAAATTTTTAAAGTTCAAAGAAAATAATATTTTCTAAAAAATTGACATGGTATCAGAGCTCAGTATGTGAAGGAGATGAGTTGCAAAGAGAATACTATAATCCTACATAGATCCTAAGGAGTTGAGAAAAGTATTGAAGATCCATAACATTGATATTCATTCGATCATAAGACTGTCTTGAGGGAACTTCCAATTTCAACACTTGGAAGGCGAGAACATTGAACATTCTTGAGGAACATGACTTGGATACCTACGTAGCCACTGTAGTAGAGGATCCTACCACCGATACAGGGTGGATTAACTTCAATAAGAACAAAGTAAAGGCCAAATAGATCATCTATGATTTAATAAAGGATAATCTCATGTTTGTGATCACTTCATTGAATAATGCTAATGAATGTTTTGATACACTGACGAACCTATATGAGAAGAAATCCATGATCCAAAAGACTACACTAAAGAATAAGATCCAGAACCTAACGATGTAGAAGGACAAGTTTGTGGCATCATTATTCACTAAGATATTTTAGGTGAGAGACCACCTTTCCAGCATTGGAGTTGTGGTGGATAAGGATGATCTTCTTCAAAACACCATTGATGGTCTTCCATCCTCATGGGAGAAATTATTTTCTGCAATAAGAAACCAATAGGTACAACCTAAATTTGATAGGTTCTAGCATGTTTGTATCCAAGAGGAAGGATGATTCTAGAGCAAGACAGTGTGCACCAAAGAAGAAAATATTTCACTCACAACAAGAATGAAGAAAGGGAGAAAAGCATTCTTTCCAAAAAAAAATTTCATTCAAAGATTATGGAGTTCAATAAGGACTTCAACAAGTCAAAGGTTTTGTGATACTATTGTCAAAAGAAGGGCCATTATGCAAGAGAGTTCTATGCAAAAATAATAAGGAAGGTTTCATGCATCTACCACAATAGAAAAAGAAACCTCTTAGAAGAATGCACCCAAGGAGAAGGAGACAAGGAGGGAGTATTACCTTGTCTCAGCACTGTTAAGATCTATCATCACAAGTAAACATACATTTTTGATTGATATTGGTGCATCCAATCACATGTCAGGGTATAAGAATTCTATTTCGAACCTAAAGGAGAAAAATTTCATATGCATGGTAGAGTTGGGTGACAACTCAACATATTCGATCCAAGGAGTTGGATCCACCTCATTCCAGTTGAATTTGGGAGATATATTACATGTATAGGACATTATTTATGTCCAAGGATTGAACACGAACCTTCTATTAGTTTCATTTCTTGAATATAAGGGATTCCGAGTTATCTCCATGGATAACAAAGCATTATTATGGACAAAGAGAAAAAAGCCTAGGATCTGCTGTAGTGATTGGACTTCAAGAGGGAGAACTATATAAGGTACCCAAGAAGTATCTTCAATATATGGTTCATCACACTATCAATCCATGTGAGCTATGGCACAGGAGGCTTGACCACCTCCAATTCAAAGCACTACCAAGTTTACAACAAATGGTGAAAGTTATGCCAATATTTTATTTTGAGCATGATAGTGGTTGTCGAGGTTGTGCACTTGGGAGAAATGTTAAAAAGAGTTTCTCTGGCAGTAATAACATATCTAAAGGTATTTTAGATTTAGTACATTATGATGTATGTAGTCTCATGTCATCCTCGTCCTTGAGTGTCTACTTATATTATGTGTTATTTATTGATGATTTCACTAGAAAGTCATGGATTTAATTTCTTAAGTCTAAGAGAGATACATTTAGCAAGTTTAAGGAATTTAAAGCCTTAGTAGAGAATTAGATAGGGAGGCACATCCGTGTCTTGAGGTCTGACAATGGAGGTGAATTTGATTCCTATGCTTTAAATAATGAGTTTTGTAGTGATGCAGGGATGTGTAAACAGTTGATAGTTCCATACAATCCCCAACAAAAGGGTTTTTGAGAGAGAATAGAACTGCGTGTGAGGATATAAAATCCATGTTATATGATTAGGATTTGATTTCGTCATTATGGGAAAAATCTACTAGTACAACAATTTATATCTAAAATATAAGTTCGCATGACATTATGGCTGAGAAAACACTTGAATAAGTGTTCATTGGTAAGAAGATAGACATGTCACACTTGAGGATATTTGGGAGTCCTATATACATCCATATACGGAAATAAAAGAGGACTAATATGGAACCTGCTGGAAAGAAGAAAACCTTTGTGGGTTATAGCAAGCCATCCAAATCCTACAGGATATATGTTCTAGGTGAGAGACACATTGAGGTCATCTGAGATGTAACCTTCGATGAAGAGGATGCATTCAAGAGGTCAAAAGAAATTCTGTATGATATAGATGAAAAGGAGCATGATACTCCTATGCCACAGGTCTAAAAGGTCGAACAAAGTGGTATACTTGTCTAGTCGGTTTCAACCGACAAGTAAAAAAAGAAGAGGTTGGCATGAATTTCTTTTAATAACTGAGTAGTAAACTCAAGTTTAGTCGGCTCAATTTTGGCTAACATATATGGTTCCTAATATATCATTCGTGACACTTTGGATATGGCGATTGTCAATTTTGATAAGTTTTGTGAAGGCTCAAAATATCTTCATAAGTCGTCATTATTTTACCCTTTTGCTCACAGATTGGTATGCTTCTTTCTACTGGTATTGTTTTATATTTATGGGTGCCACCTCTTTCAAATATCATTTCAGGCATTTTCAAGAACTTACGAGGACAATATGAAAAGAGAGAAGATGATGTATGAGCAGTAATAATCCTAAAATCGCCTCCACAATCAAGTTAGTTAAGGGGAATTATGTCAAGAATACAAGGTTCATACCTTTTCCAGTTTGGGCATATGTGAATAGCTAGTTGAAGCCTACTATGATTTGGAAACCATCTAAAACTATGCAGCTAAGTTTGAATGATGCAAATGTGTGTTTCATGGAAATGATGAAGAACAATAAAAAGTTGTGCTTTTATTTGTGCATTGAAACTGTGTATATTGAAATGTGAATACTATTTCAATCGGAACCCAAGTGTGTGGGCTCTTTCCCATGTTGATGGGCTCACTAATCTCTGCCTATTGATATGTAATATAGTTTTGGATATCATTTTCCTAAAGGATTTTTCCACCTCATGGAAATTAATTACTGGCCTTTGAAGTGTGTAGCAGTTGGGGCGGGGGGGGGTGGTAACACGTGCTTCATCCTCGACATAGATAGCAAGATTAATTAAAGACTTGGAGAAGCATAACCTTTTTTCTTTTCCCTTTTTAACTTTAGTGGAAAGTCTTGCTACTCAAAATACTTGCTATGGATTACTGCGACGAAGGTAAATTTTGAGAAGATATGCATCTAAATAAAACTTGCATTAAACCATAAACTATGGATTTATATTTCTTGTGACATCATAACAAAGAACTACAACCATAAATACTAACTTATAAATTTACAAGGTTCTTTCACCTTTTACAAAGCTTCGACTCTCAACACTTTCACAAAACACAGAAGCTTGAGCTTCAAAATATTCACATAGTTTTTCTTCTTCTTCTCAGCACTTCTCTTCTTAGTATTTATTCTCTCTATCTGTTCTTCTTGTGCATTCCTTATTTTTATTTTATTTTCAATCTTCTTCTTCTAGCTAGAAACTTTGCTTCAAAAATTTAATTCGACTGGATTATATACGAGAGACGTGAAGTATTCATCTTATTAGACTATCTAACATAAATTGACTTGCGATAGAATCTGACAGAGTTGGATGATGTGTTATTCAGATCAGCGAGTAATTAATATTTCTAACACTCTCCCTTATGAGCATGTAGGATTTTTAAAACAAAATATTACAAAATGTTTCAGAGCTGAAACTTGCTATGTTCATGACAGAGTTCATTGAACAGAACTTGTCATTCCTAAATATATTCACAGACATTGGAATGTGTCCCTTGCAAATGGTTTTGTAAAGATGTCTGCGAGATTATCTTCAAACCTGCAAAATTATAAACAAATTTCTTTGTTGTTCACCAATTCTCTTATAAAATGATACCTTGTATCAATGTGTTTGGTTTTCTTGTGAAACACATTATTCTTTGATAATGCAATGGATGAATTGTTGTCACAGAAAATGGTTGTTGGTTCTTGCTGGTTTTGTGATAGATCTTTTAATATTCTCCACATCCATACAGCTTGACATGCAGCCCCCGTAGTTGCGACATACTCTACTTTTGTTGAATATAGAGTTATTATGGGTTGTTTATTCGAATCCCACGACACAACACTTGTACCAAAATAAAATGTGTACCCAGATGTGTTTTTCCTATCATCTGTTTTTCCTCCATTGTCATTGACAACGTATCCAATGAGTTTAAAATTTTCTGAGGTTGAATACATAATGCCAAGTTCTTTTCTGCCACTTACATACCTCATAATTCTTTTAATTGTTTGTCAATGAGAGTCTTTTGGTGACTCCATGAATCTTGAGATCAAACTTACTCCATACATGAGGTATGGTCTTGTTGCTGTTAAATAAATGAGCCTGCCAACAAGGCTTTTAAACATTGTAGGATCTACAATTGATCCATCATTATCTTTGCTCAATTTTAAACCTATTATTACTGGTGCTGGGGCTAACTTGCAACTAGACATATTGAATCTTTTTAAAACTATACTTGCACACTTTGACTATGATATAAAAATACCACTTTCAGAATGTTGGACTTCAATGCCTAGGAAAAACTTCATAAGCCCCAAATCAGTCATTTCAAATTCATTTTCCATGACTGTTCTAAATTCTTTTATGCCAAAATCACCAATAAATATTAAATCATCTACATACAGGAATACAATTAACATGCTACCTTTCTCATTCACTTTGGTGTACAATGTCGGTTGACTTTCACTTCTGTGAAATCCATTTTCAATGAGATATGAATCAATGCGACTGTACCAAGCTCTCAGAGCTTGCTTCAAACCATAGAGTGCTTTTTTCAGCCTGTATAGTTTGTGCTCTTGTCCTGGAACCTCATAGCCTTGTGTGTAATACCGCGGTTTTAACCCCGCTTGCATTAAATATACATGATACATATATTGCAAATAATCATGGTGCAGAGCTAAGGGCAAAGGCCCCCCCATCGATTTAGTTATGTTATGTTTTGGATTGGAATGGTCACCGATGGTATATTGGGACATACGACATATATTAAATTGTGACATCATGTAAATGTGCATTTTAATTAAATAACCCAACCAGCTATGTTCACTGCAACTAAATTGAGAAGGGACATGATTCCTAAGGATAAGGAAAGGGGGATGTTGAACATTGAGTCTGGGGGAAGAGCCATGTGTCACCACTCTCTTTTTCTCACCACCACCTTAGTTTTACATTGTTAGTTGGGGCAACGATTTGCTGGCAGAAATACCACTACCATGCCCATGCCTGCTCTCACTCTCCACGACGTGCGGATGGTCTGCCCACTAACTAGACCGTGAGTCTGTTCAGTTTCTTCACATGGACTGAGTTAAAAGCTCCCCAATTCATTGTTTGGGGGTTCTCCATTCCTTCACACACCGCTTGCTAATCGGAGAAACGTTCTTCCTCTGTTCACGCAGAGTTTTGTATCTTTTTCCATCAATTTCATACTGCATATTGTTCTGTTATGTCCACCATTGATTCGAGGCTGTAATGGCATCAATAGTTCGGTGGGGTTGCATTTTGTCTTTCCCGTATAGAGTGGTAGTCTGTTCTTTTACCCTTTTCTGATCTATGCAAATTCTACATCGATTGTATTGAGGATCAATTGGATGCTGTGAGTCCCTACGTTGTGGGGGCAGTGGTCTCTTCCACATTTTGCTTTGGATATGTCTTTCTCCCCTCACGCATAGATTGAGAATCAATTTACTTGAGGATCGGGAGCTGTGGTTTCATAGTTTCCCGTGGGCTATTATTTGCCACGATTGATGAACTGTGTTTTTCCCCTGTAAAAGCTTGAATAGCTGTTGGTTGCTTGCATGCAGTGGTTTTGTCCTCGGATTGCATTAGAGTGGTGAATGAGGGCCTGAGGTGCTTGATAAACCTGGTGGGTTGAGAACCACACAGACAGAGTACTAAGCTGGCTTTCTTCTCCACAACCCCTGAATAGCACTAGAAGGGAGATCAGGGTCTAAGGGACTGCGTTGCAGAGAAGGGACTGGTTTCCTTGTGTTGGGTGTGTGTGGGTGTTCTAGAAGCCAACCTGGCTCTGGTGTGGGTGTCTACAGCTCTTCAATGAGCTGACGAGCTTAGCATTTAGCCTTTCCCAGCTCCTGGATGGCCTGATAAACCCAAATTTGTTGGCTTGGCTGATCTGTTGTTTTCCTGATAAACCCAACTGTGTTGGCTTGGCTGAACTGTGTACCCTTGTGGTGTTGTTATCCTTGTCTATGTGTAATCCTGTTAGTTCCTTAATCCTTGGGGAATCATGCCCAGCTCGGGGGTGGCAGCATTGCTGAGAGATTGAGGAGCACGTGGGCCTATGGTTGGGTGGAACGTTGCAGCGACATAGCTGGTTGCGGAACAAGATCTTAATAATATAAGCATTCTTGCCTAACTTGTGTCTGCAATCATATTTACCGTTGATGAATGATAATATACATATTAAATGATGATCTGTATATGCATGAGTGTTGATTGATATGTTTTGCTTCCGTTGTGTATATGAATGATTATGATTCGTAATATGTTTTATGTTTTTAAGTATCATGCTTCAACAGTATATGTATGTATGTCCATGTTCATGGGGCTAGATGCCTTGATGATTTGATGTATCGTAGCGTCCTCTTCATCGGTCGGATGGCCGGGGACGTTATAGTGTGGTATCAGAGCTCTGGTTGCAGCATAGGCCTGGATGGGCCATGAGGATGTAGTGACAGATTTATGTTGCAGCATTGGGCCTTAGAGGGCCATGAGAATAGTTAATAGTGGCAGGTTTCCTACTGCCCAAAAAAAACCAAGAGAAAAGGGCGATGACAGGAAAATTAAGAAAAGTTTCTAAGTGCCAGAATGTCAGCTCATCGAAAACCTTAGTGACAATTTCTTCCAATGCAGCGGAGCACTTAGTGGGAAGGCCACTTGACGGATAGTTGACCCGACGGCCGATGCTACGGGAGACTGAGGAGGAAAATTTAGAAAATTTTCTAAGTGTTTGGCCATCGACGCATTGGAACACTTAGACCGATGGATCGTCGATGCTTAGCTGATTGAGCGTCGTCGTTGCAGATGGCTAGACCACTATGCTTCCAATGGGTAAGACCTCCAATCGCTGATGGCGCAGAATTTCCAAATTTTTTTCTATGTATTGACTTCATCGGCCATCGGATCTTGTTAATGGTATTCATTACCGGTGCCATGGTGTTTAGTGAATAGTAGCAGCGATAAGAAGTTGCTTTGATCGGTGAAGGATAAGGGAGATGGAGTCGACAGAAGGAAGAGGAAGACTAAAGAGAAAGATTTCAAATTTTTTTCTAAGTCATAGAATCATTGGCCATCGACGATGGTTAATTAATGACATCACCAATGAATAGGTGATTCCATTGCCGATGAGCTACATTGGGTAAAGTTTGTTGACTAAACGTCCACCGTTGCGGAGACCGAAAGGACTAACCACCCGACAAGGAGAGAATCCAAGCACCGATGCCGCAGCTTCTAGAGGCTTCGACCGTTGATAGATCTGTGGCTACGAAAGATGTAGTTCGATTGCGGGCCACTGTTGCAGAAATCTTAATGACTAACCGTCCGATGCGTAGAGCTCGGCCGTTGACGCAACATGGTTAGTCTATACTACCATCGATAAAGTTCGGAATGATACACAATTGCAGGCCCGATACAGCGAAAGGAATTAGAGGTTCAACCACTGAAACACTGGGGAGTTAGCAAGGAAGAGACCCGACTTTGAAGAGTATAAGTGCATCAGAAATTTGTTAATGATCGAATCATCAATTGGAAGCTTAGTCGGTTCGCCCACGGAAATCATAGTAAGATTAATTTCCGCCGTTGCGCCTACTCAAATGACTATGCACTCGATGAACAGTTGATTTCCCACCGGTGCAAATCGGAAGTCTAGTCGTTTTCCCGTCGAAACACCAGAGAAAAATAAATAAATAGACCACCGATGAGTTAGTTGGCTTGACCACTGAAATGTCAGAAAAATAGCTGGGAAGAGGTCCGATTGGGCCTAGGGAAGTTTGGGTTTTTTGAAGGAATTTCTCAGTGATTTTGCAAGCAGTTTCCAACCATCTTTCAGTAGGTTTCAACAGATTTTAGCAGATTTTCCGTGGTCACAGGGCTGAAAAGAAAAAGAGGAAAATTTTGTGTTTTAAGCAAAATTGTGTTTTATGAATTTCCAAAAGAGGAAGGTAAGTAGTTTTGATTTATATTAATGACATGCATCTAACAGTTTGCTACTAACACATTGCAGAATTATAGACAACTTCCAAGAGCAGTACTCTGGAAAGAATAGTGTGGTAAAGCAAGAGGTGGTTCAGTCATGAGAACCCATGATGGGTATGATGCTCGGGATTCTTACGAGCAAGCAGAAGATGCCATGGGAGAAAATGTCCGTAATGGAAATGATGACATAGAGTCTAATGGAAGGAGATTCCAGGGGACATCGTCCAAGGTTGCAGCCACCATGAGAAGCTTGGTAAAATCCCAGGAAGAGTAGCATCAGTTGAATGCTTCCATATTGTAGAGTTTGATAGACTTGTAGAAAAAGATAAACTCTGGGCGAGAAGGAAGTAAGAGCAGCACTAGGAAAAGGAGAAGTACTTTCAGTGGATCATTTGAATCTAAAGAATCCAGTGGAGATACAAACTCTTCTTCTCATAAAAGGAAAATAAGAAGGCACCAGAGGGATCACTCTTGAGATGAATTTAGGAAAGCTAAACCTCCTACATTTGATGGTGAGATAAAGACAGCACAAGAAGCTGAAGCTTGACTTCTTGGGATAAATAAATACTTCCAAGTACATGATTATTCAGGAAACATGAAGGCAAGAGTTTACATATTCAATCTAAATTGACGAGCATCCATTTGGTGGGAACACTTCAAGCAAGTAAAGGGAATCAGTGAAAGGAAACTGAAGTGGAAATAGTTCAATAAGTATTTCAGGCAGAAATACCTTTATGACAGGTATTATGATGACAAGATCAAGGAGTTCCATGAGCTGAGATTGGGACATCAGACCATGGATGAATATGCAAATGAGTTTTTGGAATTGTTGAGGTACGTTTGGTACATCAGAGATGAAAAATTGAATATCCAACGGTTTCTGAGTGGATTGCCTCAAGATTACAGAGATAGAATTGAGTTTTATGAACCAAGAACTCTTGAAGAAGCAATAATAAAGGCTAAGTATTGCTATGAGCAAAGCAAAGGTAAACCTGATTACCATAAGGCACAGAAGGACAAGAAGAATGAGAATTTTGACCAAAGAAGGAAAGGTTTCAAACCTTCTAGATTCAGGAATCAGCAGAAGCATCCATCCCAAGCTGCAAGTAATCCAGTTGGAGTGACAGGTGGAAAGCCTAAAGAGCCACATCAGAATAAAGGTCCACTCAAATGTTCGAAATGTGAAGGACCTCACTTGTGTAGATATTGTCCACTTGAGAATGAAAGTACAAGACCAGCTTATAACATTCAGGGAGCAGAAATAGTGGGTCAAGTAGCAAGAGCACTCCCTAGAATTTATGCAGCACTAGAGGACCGCCAGGCAGATCAACAGTCAACTATGGTTGAAGTTGTAGGTAATATTATTAAACAATCTGTTTCTATTTTGATTGACCCTGGTTCTACTCATAGTTACATTACTCCTAGAGTAGTGGATATTTGTGCTTTTAAGAAGGTAAAGCATGGAAAATCTTGGCTAGTTTATCTAGCCACTGGGACTAAGCGAAAGGTCAGAGAAGTGATAGAGAAATGTCCATTGGTCATGAATGGATTGAACACTTGTGTAGATATGAATATTCTACTGCTTGGTTCCTATGATGTTATCATTGGAATGGATTGTTTAGAAGCTCACTGAGTGAAGCTTGACTGTTATAATAAGACTTTTGAATGCATGGATGAAGAAGGAAACACGGTAGTTGTGAAAGGTATTCCAAAGGTAATTTCAGTAAGATAGGTTTCAACAATGCAGTTGAAGAAGTTCTATAGGAAAGGTTGCCAGTTGTATGCAGCTCATATTATGGAACCAACAAGAGATGAAACTCCTAGGTTGGAGGACTATCATGTGTTACAGGAAAAGAAGTATGTTCGACCGAGTGTGTCTCCTTGGGGAGCACTGGTTCTGTTTGTGAAGAAGAAAGATGGTACACTTAGGTTATGTATTGATTACAAACAGTTGAACAAGGTTACTATGAGGAATAAATATCCTTTTCCTAGGATTGATGACCTCTTTGATCAAATGAGAGGAGCAAAGGTGTTTTCCAAGATTTACTTGAGGTCTGGTTACCATCAGGTGAGAATCAAGGACAAAGACATTCATAAGACAGCCTTTAGGACAAGGTATGGACATTATGAGTTTGTAGTGGTACCATTTGGTCTCACAAATGCACTAGCTACATTTATGTGCCTTATGAACGGTGTCTTCAGTAAGTATTTTGACAAGTTTGTTCTTGTTTTCCTTAATGACATTCTTGTTTATTCCAAGAATGAGGAGGAGCATGAAGAGCATTTGAGACTGACATTGCAAGTGCTCAGGGAACATTAGTTGTATGCAAAATTGAGCAAGTGTGACTTCTACAGGGATAGAATTCAGTACTTGGGTCACATTATCTCAGAAGAGGGTATATATATGGACCCTAAAATGATTGAAGCCATTATGAATTGGCCTACTCCAAGAAATGTGACAGATGTAAGATCTTTTATGGGACTTGCAGGATACTATAGGAGATTCATTGAAGGATTTTCCAAGGTTTCACATGCCATCACTTCTTTGCAGAAGAAGGGGAAAAAGTTCGAATGGACTTCGAAGTGTGAAGAAATCTTCCAACTGTTGAAGAATCTTCTCACCAGTGCACCAGTATTGAAAGTTGCAAATCCAGAGAAAGATTTTGTGGTGTGTACTGATGCATGCAGACAAGGGCTTGGAGGAGTCCTTATGCAGGACAACCACGTGATATGTTATGAGTCAAGAAAGCTGAAGGAGCATGAGAGGAACTATGCCACTCATGATCTTGAGCTTGTAGCCATATTACATGCTCTCAAGAGGTGGAGGCATTACTTGATGGGTAGAAGATTTGAACTCAGGACAGACCATTGTGGTTTGAAGTATTTGTTTGATCAGCCTAGTTTGAATGCTAGGCAAGAAAGATGGCTAGAATTTTTATGCAAGTTTGATTTTGAAATCAAGCATATAAAAGGGAAAGATAATAAGGTAGTTGATGCACTCGGCAGGAAGGTGCAGGAAATGCATGTGGCATCTCTTAGTATTTTCCAATTAGATTTGAGGCAGCAGATTGTTAATCACGTTGCCAGAGATGAATTGTATGAGCACGTAAAAGATAAATTGCAGCAGCAAAGTCTTGAGAAGAAGCATGATGGATATAAATTGGAAGAAGATGGAATTCTTACTTATAAAGGCATAATTTATATTCCGAATGTAGCAGATTTGAGGAGAGTTGTTATGGATGAAATCCATCAAGCTCCGTATTCTGATCACCCAGGGTACCAAAAGACAATTGTTACAGCTAGGAAGTAGTACTTTTGGCCAGGAATGAAAAAGGACATGGCTGAATACATTTCAAGGTGCATGAAATGTCAACAGGTAAAGGTTGAGCATCAACATCCAGCAGGTTTATTGTAGCCTTTGCCAGTTCTGGAATGGAAATGGGAAGTTATTTCCATGGATTTTATTACAGGCTTGCTGATGACTTGGATACAACATGATTCCATCATGGTTGTGGTAGACAAGTTGACAAAACCAGCACATTTTATACTAGTGAATTCTACGCATAAGACTGATTACATTGCAAAGATCTTCATGAAGGAGATTTTCAAATTGCATGGATTGCCGAAGGCAATAGTTTCTTACAGAGATGTCAAGTCCACTTCCAATTTTTGGAAAGGGTTGTTTGCAGATTTGGGTACAAAGCTAAACTTCAGTACCGCATACCATCCTCAGACAAATGGGCAGACAGAGAGAGTTAATCAGGTGCTTGAAGATATGCTTCGCATGTATGCGATGGACAAACCAACCAAGTGGGAAGATTACTTACACTTGGTAGAGTTTGCTTATAACAATGGACAGCAAGCATCCTTGGGGATGAGTTCGTATGAAGCTTTGTATGTAAGAAGGTGTAGGACACCAGTGACTTGGGATAACCCAGTGAACAGAGTTGTGCTTGGACCATAATTGCTCAAGGAAATGGAGCAAGAGGTTGTAAAGATCAGGCATAATCTAAAAGCAGCACAAGACAGACAGAAAAGATATGCAGATAAGCATAGGGTGAACAGAGATTTCAGTGTTGGGGATCATGTTTACCTTAGAGTGAAAGCAAAGAAAAGTTCCTTGAAGCTTGGAAGTTGTGCCAAGCTGTCACCTAGATACTGTGGACCATTTGAAGTGCTTGAAAGAATAGGGTTAGTTGCATATAGACTTGCATTTCCTGATAGTACTAGAGCTCATAATGTTTTTCATGTTTCTTTGCTTAAGAAATATGTACATGATCCTAACCATGTAATAAATTGGGATGTGATTCGGGTGGAACCCGAGGGAGAGTTCCAAATCGAGCCAATGCGCATCCTCGACAGGAAGGTCACAATGCTCTGGAACCGAGCCATAGGGCAGGGAAAGGTGCAATGGGAGCACTATGGACCTGAAGAGGATACGTGGGAGCTGGAGGATGCCATGCGATTGGCACATCCATTTTGTTCAATTCTATGGAACACTGAGACGGTACCAATGTAGCATTTTGTTCAAATTTTGTAAAATCACTAAGGACAATGCTATTGAAGGGGGAGGGGAATGTAATACCCCGGTTTTAACCCCGCTTGCATTAAATATACATGATACATATATTGTAAATAATCATGGTGCAGAGCTAAGGGAAAAGGCCCCACCATCGATTTAGTTATGTTATGTTTCGGATTGGAATGGTCACCGATGGTATATTGGGACATACGACATATATTAAATTGTGACATCATGTAAATGTGCATTTTAATTAAATAACCCAACCAGCTG